>CAAKHF010015116.1:10823-27033 GCA_901007745.1 Hippocampus kuda
TCGCTCGCACACATACCCTTCTTTCACTAAGGTTATTTACACTTTTTTGGACGGCGCTCAAAGCAGACCCAGGTGCGTGTGCACAAGCATACACAAACACCCACACACACACACACACACACACACTAACACTCTAAACTAATATTCAAAGCATTCCTGTTAGGCGTCTGATAAGATGCAAGGTTGAGATTTGGAGTGAAAAGATTATTTTCCCACTTTTAATGGGGACTGACTGACAAAACACACACATGTACACTATTCAAAATACAATGACATTTACTTTTGACAGAAATTAACAGTGTTTCTGTAACAGTGTTTCAATAGCTACTCCAGTAGAAGGTTCCCAAAACGTGTTGGACAGTTACACGGTCATGTTCGACAAATGACTGGAATGTGCTTGTTACCAGAAAGTTCTAGACGGTTCCTGGAAGATTCTAGTCAGTTACCAGAGAGTGACAGATTGATACAGGATCTTACGACAATCGACTGTTTGAAGAGTATACGATACAATTACGATAATAGGCTAGATGTTTACCAGCGACTGGAAGATGTTTCCCAATTACTGAAACACATTCAATGGACCAAAATGAGCGTGACAGTGACCAAAATGTACTTGACAGTTAACGGAGCATGCGAAAGAGTTGTGTGCTGAATAGTGAGCAGACCGCGCAAGAGAGCAAAGTAACAATGTCTGACATTTACCACAACACACGAGACAGCTACCAAAATGTGCTTGACATTTACCGTGATATGCTAGGTACTGGAATGTGCTAGCTAGACCAATGTTGGATCACCCAAGACAGTTACTAAAATGCGCTAGACAGTTACAAGAACATCCTAGACCAGGGGTAGGGAAATCTGGTTCCTCGAGAGCCATCTCCTGCCTGTTTTAGATCCCAGTCAACTTCAACACACCTGATTCGAATGATCAGCTCATCAGCAAGTTCTGTCGAGGCCTAAAACCATCATGAACAATTGAATCAGGTGTGTTGGAGTAGGGAGGGATCGAAAACAGGCCGGATATGGCTCTCGAGGAACCCGAGTTCCCTACCCCTGTGACCGAGACATTTAGTTATTAGAAAGAGAAAGACTATTACTGCAAAGAGCAAGACAGTTGCAGCAGTGTTTGAGGAAGAAAAAAAAAGAAGAAAACTAACACTGACTTGAAATAAACAAACACGATCCAATGTTTTCATATTTTATACATTTTGGGTTAAAACAAAACTCTATGACCCAAAAGCCCTCTCAATATTTTTTTTTCTTATATATACTGTGCATGAGTAGCTCCTAAACCTGCTGCGTTGCCTTCAAACGACCTGCTCGAGCCTTGATGTCGATGCAGGAAATCAGCACATTTACTGCGCAAACAGCAAATATGTAAAGTCGACCTAATCCCAAGACGCGTGGCGAAAAGTTCCTCTGGGTTTTCACACGGCGCGACTATCTATAACGGCACCGACCTCCTTAAAGGCCTCATTATTATTTAGCATGGCTGCTGATTTGCGTAACAAAACGACCACGGAGAACAGACAAGGGACCTTTCGCTGTCAAATCCAACTTGACAGGCAATCCTTTGTGGCACACGCACACGCACGCACGCGCATACACTCGCATGTGTAACTGACCTTGGTGACACTGGGGGCAGCACTGTCCCTCCATGGCGACGACCAAGGTGCCCGGCGGGCAGCTCGGGCAGGACGGCAGGTAGCAAGTCACTCGGGTGTTGTGGCACTCGCACTCGCGGCAGCTGGCATCGGTCCAGCGATCCAAGTCCTACGGCGACGACGTGTAGATTCAATATTGATGGAGAAAAATAGGCTTTCACACTGACCAACATAGTAGACTGTTGCCAGAATTGGTGAGACAGTTACATGAACACATACAACTGTACAAAGGACGATGCAAGATCGTTACAGGCGGTTTTCAGAACATGTGAGAAAGTTCCTGGATTGTCCGAGACAGTTACCGAAACATACTGGAACATGCTCGACCATGACATGGATGAGCTAGACAGTTACAGGGACACGCTGAAACATTATTAGAATGTGCTAAACAGTTATCCGAACAGGCTAGATCAGTGGTCCCCAACCACCGGGTCGCGGACCGGTACCGGTCTGTGGGTCTTTTGGTACCGGTCCGCACAGAAAGGATAAATAACTTACATTACTTCCGTTTTATTTATTTCGGAATCTGAAAGATGTTTTATTTTGAAAAATTACCGGATTCTCGACAGTATGTCACTCTTGACGCGGGTCAAGGCGCACTTCTCGGTCACGTGATAGGTTACCGCTAAAATGAAACCCAGGAGCTAGCAAGATCAGCTAAAAACAAAGGTCTTGGAAAGTTTTTTTGGGCAACGGGAAAAGGACCAGCCAGGAGACAGAAGAGGAGCCTACGACTTTCAAGAAAAAGAAGGCTACATTTAATAGACCGTATCGGGAGTCCTGCCTAAAATACGGATTTATCTCAACGGGAGATTCCCATGCACCAAGCTCGTATTTTTCAAGCACTTTTTTTTTATCTGCGGTGTATCTTATTTTGAAGGCACGTTTAAACGTTACCATAGCAACCACAGAGTGTGTTACGGCCAGATAGGACGTTCCTCGTGTCATGACTCGTGTTTATTATTATGTTTAGAAAATACCACGGTTTTCATGCAGGTCATATCACATTATTTTGTTGTATTTATCCGGCCTTTAAAGGCCACTCCCTGAAAATATTGTCTGACATTAAACCGGTCCGTGGGGCAAAAAAGGTTGGGGACCGCTGCGCTCGATCATTAAATGCATGTGCTAAACAGTTAGAGTGATGTGTGATATTAAAATGTGCTAGACTATGCTTGAGAGTTACAGGAAAGTGCTAGACAGTTCCTAACGAACCAAATGACTAACAATGTTTTCTCAATGTTGGTTTAGCAACACGGTACATTTGAAGACCGGGTAAGAAAAGTTTCAGAGGTCTCCTGAGAAGAGATCACCCCAATTTTCGGGAGGTTCAAATAAAACACGTCGGCACTTGACAAACCAGAGCAAAAATCTTACACAGGCAGATAAAAAAAATATGTATCTATATATCTTGTGTCTAGTCAGGGCTGCAGACTGACGTGTGAGCACTGAAGTGAGCCGGAGGATCCACTACATTATTTGTTTATACCAGCAGGATGGATTTCTCCAGGGAGATGTTGGAAGAAGAAGCTGCTGCAAAAAAGCTAAGCGCTCTCTTTGCTTTGGGCCGTGCTTGACCTTTTCTGCAAAGTTGGACGATCAAAACTAGAGGCGTGGAAAAAAAAAAATGCACGGCTTTGCATTTTGACTTTTTACATGTCTTCCCTCGCCGTCATGAGGAACGTGAAAATCGATCCCATTTTGGTAGAAAAAAGGCTCAAAGTTGAACCTCAGAACACAAACTGGGAGTTTGGCGACTACGTATAGACGATGACCAGAATATGCAAGACAGTTACCGGAAGCTTGAAAGGAACTGACACATCCTAGACAGTAAACAGTACCTGGCAGCACGTGCTAGACAAGCCGAAACGTGACGGTTATTGAAATCTTCTAAAAGTTACAGCAACGCGTTAGAGCTTTTTTTATCCGCTTTATGTACTGCTCTGTAAAAGCAAATCACTCACACAGTAAGGCCATTGTCCTTTTACCTTGTAAGATTGTCCTTGGTGCAAACAGGACGCTTTCTGCGAGGAACACTGTGGACAGCACATTGCTGGAGGGTGAACCAGCTCTGACCCCTAAAGAAAAAATAAATAAAAAGAGAAGTTTCGGAAAATTGGCTGGCAATGAACACGTAAAGTTGACCTTCAACACACTCACCGTCCTAAGATCAAGTCAGTGCAATTTGACAACTGTAATTAGCACCGCAGGATTAATGAGATGAATTAAAAAGAACAATTCTCTGGATAGAGAAGCCAGGTGGTCAAAGTTAGGTCTCAAGTATGCAGAAGAATGGGAATGTTTTCATCGCAAACGTAAGAAAACATCTTCATCTGAACAACAACTATCA
This sequence comes from Hippocampus kuda, assembly GCA_901007745.1. NCBI lineage: Eukaryota > Metazoa > Chordata > Actinopteri > Syngnathiformes > Syngnathidae > Hippocampus > Hippocampus kuda. The sequence continues at coordinate 14,838 of CAAKHF010015116.1, forward strand.
CACATTCAGAAAAGGAAAAGAAATTGAATTCGGACGTTTTTTTTGTTTTGTTTTGTTTTTGTTTTTAAATCGACAGTTTGAATGACCAAAAGTCATCACACGTGAGGAAATAACAAGATAGATTTCGAAATAAAATTTTAACATCTTAGTGGAAACGACATTTGAGTTTGTCTCTGTACAAATGGCAAAAAGAGCCCAAAAACCAGAACATTTGTCTCATGAAAAACACTGCGAACAGAGGAAGGGAAAAATGCACCTTTCTCGACTTCCAACGTTGCTAATATTTGTCAACTGTGCGCTTGTGAAGCCTTTTGAGACTTTTCTGTGATTAAGGGCTGTACAAACAAACTTGGCAAAAACATCGGAGGAAGCTTTGACTTCAAACTTATTTGCCAGCCAAAATTCACGCCTTCCCTAATCGTCTTAACCCACTTGTTTATTTTTCCTTGCTAGGCCTCTTTAATGACGCTAAACGTCGTCTTCATTTGGCCGATAAAAAGACACACACACACACACACACACACACACACACACACACACACACACACACACACACACAAAAACAAAACAATAAAAGCACAGTGCACTTGTGCATAAAATAATTTTTGTGCTGCCTAATGGGCTTTTTGGATGAAAGTGTAGCTGATTTCCTCCCCGACACACACACAGAGGCACAGGTTTCATCCACTCTCTCCATTTGAGTCACTTTGGCTGAGTTAATTAGCCGAAGTGGAAGCGGCCAAGCGTTTAAGTGCAAATGATTCCCCGTCCGTCCTCCCGCCGCAGCTACTGTGTAACACGGGCCACATATCGCGGCTAAGACTAAGATCATAAAATATCAGATCATTAAATATCATGTAAATACGACACGTTGACGCATAAAAATGACGATGATATGACACGTTATTGATCCATGAAATATGATGTAAACGTGTACGAAAAATTTGTTACAGGGACACGAACCAATCAACCAACCGTCAATGTGACTAACTACGATCCACTTAGACTGTATTGTACATGTCGGACATTTCCTGGAACCGTGTTAGACACTTACCAGGATGTGCTCTTTCCGGAAGTTGTTAGACAGTAACCGGAAAGACATAACTGCAACTCAGTTAACGAGCGTACTACACAATCAACTATAGACAGTAACTGAAATGTGCTGTACGGTTGCTAGAAAGTTATCACAATGTGCTCGACAATTGTCAGAATGCGCAAGTCAGTAACCACAAAAGTCAGTAACCACTTAAGACATTTACCGGAAGTCACAAGAGAGTCATTAGGAGCGTGCCATACAATGACCGGCAATCATCTCGTGAAATGTGTCAAAGACAATTAGCAGAATGTTCTAGGCCACGAATGAAACATGCTTGAAAATTACAAGAATGTGTGAGAGAGTAATTGCAATGTGCTACAAAGCGAGCAAATGTGCTTTACCGTAACCAAGTACAACTTCCTGAATGACTGATTGACTAACCAAGTGGATCTGGTAACTGCCCCGCTGCAAGCTGACTGTAACTTGTCTTGTAAACAACGCAAGCAACTGTAGCTAGCTAACTGGCTAGCTAGCTAGCTAGAACTGTAGTTGACTGCAACTAACAAACTAACCAACACACCATGCGATCATTTGATCGAATGGAAGTACATAACAGTTGCCTTCATATTTTCAGTTTAATTTTCAGATTACATTAAAATAAAATAAAATAATAAAATAAAAATGAGTCTTGACTTTGAGCAGAGGTGGAAAAAAAAGGTAATAAAAACAAACCTTTTCATGCTTTTCTGAGGCCATAAAGTAATACATAAGTTGAATTGAGCACAGCAAATCGAATAGTCGCTTGAGAAGTTCCTTGGGCTTTGTCGGGAGTTCTCACTTGTGTGCACAATTGACAGGCGGTGCGTGTGCTCTGACGCCACCCAAAAGGCTGGGTGTAACGTTTCAGAGGAAGATGACGGAAAATAGCCCTTGAAAAGCAGCAGCTACTACTTGACCTCCATCAGTTCATATTTGGAAGAAGCGTCATCAAGTTGCAAATTATCTCTCACTGCCAGTCCAACGACTCTTCAACTTATTTCATCTCGCTGGACACGCTTTTTAAATACTATTAACATTGTGACACAACGTGACCTACAAGTGGTGGAAGTTAATTTGTGAAGTCAAGCTCATACTTGCCATGCAAAGCAAACACGCGGACCTCTGCCAAGGTCGAACAATCCTAAACATTGAATCACAGAGTCGTTTGACAGTAAACAAATAAGTAACCATGGATTTCAGCAAGCAAGCATCCAATCTTCAGCCGACCGAGCGTCCTTTTCTTAGCAACCACTGCAAATTTTTTAAAAAAAGAACATTTACCTGCGGGCAGCGGAGGCGAGCGCACTCGGCCTTGTGGCAGAGGACTTGACCGCGGCTGCACGTGCAGAATTCGCAGCCGCTGGCGTTCCACATGTCGCCGTGGTAACGCACGATGCCCTGGTAGAGGCAGCTTCCCCGAGTGGCGGCGCACTCGTCGCAGCACTGGCCGGCGCGTCGTACTTTGGTCTCACCCTGCCAAGAGCAAACCCCCGTTTGAGTGACAAAATCACGCCATTCGATATGATTCAAATACGAGTCAATCTAATTTTATAATTGAGCGGAATTGTGAAGAAAAAAGAGATGCAATAGGACCTGATTTGCTACAGCTAGAATACTGCAAACTCCAGGTCCGATCCAGTTCGCTCCACTGAAGTTACCATTCAACCCGGTTCGATTACCTCCAATTGTGATGTGATTCAATTCTGTTACAATGTGATGTGATTCACTCAAATTTCGATTTGATTCCCTCCAATTATGATATTGTTCATGTGATGTGACATTACTAACCATAAACTAATCATGAAAAAAAATCAATCACTCCAATAGAAATCGCATTCAATCCGATTCTACTACGATTCACTCCAGATTTGGTATCAGTCACTTCCAATTGAGAGGAGATTCAATTCGTGATATGATATGATTCACTCCAATTCGGAGACTGCACAGGAAACTTCAATGACTCCGCATGAGATATGGTTCAAATGAATTTTAAGTTTCACATCACTTGAAAAACGAATCACTGTAGTTGGAATGGGATTCGTTTCACGAAAATCGTGACACTATTTGATTCACTGCAATGACTCTCCAATTCAATCCGGTTCCAATGTGATCCACGAGCTCTGTGATTGTGATATGATGACATTCCTCCCATTGTAATATGCTGGACCACAAAAAAAACCGAATTCAGCCGCCGACGATGCAATCAAATTCATTCGAATTCCAAAATGCTTCAATCTGAAGTGGACACAATTCACTCCACATTGGATACAATTCACCCCCGTTAGGATGCATCGGTTCTTTAACATCAATTCAACATTTCTTTCATGATTATAATAACTGATTTTCAGACATTCATGGAAGCGTTTTCTGCTTTTTCTTTATTTTTTTTGGTGGTGTTGTGGTTCTTTACATGTGTTACGTGATGTACAGCAGTGGCAATTCATTGAAGCAGCGTGACATTTTTAGAACATTTCTTGTCACACACTTTGATGGACGACAATTGCGGCTGTCGCAGTGCCGCAAAGAAGAAAGTGAGATTGAAGTCGATGCGCAGCATGCGACCACGTTCTGAATTTTGATTAACGCCGGCCAGCCGGCCGGGCGGCAGGCCAGCGAGTGAGCTTGTTAGCAGCACACCCCCGCCACTGATCTCCATCATCCCGGAGGACATTTTCACACATGTGTTCCATGAGTAAGAGGACATGATTGAAGCTCCGCGCCGACTTCCAACCCTGAGCTTCTACTTCGTTAGTTTCGCATCAGTGATATGGCACACAAAGTTGGCACTCGAAGGATAACCGGCTTTGTCTTTAAAGATACATCAAGTGACAGTAAATTTGGACAGCTATGCAATATATGTTAACTGGAGTGCCCTCAATATTTGGGCTACCTCATGTACTGTAGCTTCAGCACGACCACATCAAATGTCAGAAACAGCTCACAGTACGACCCGACAATCTAACCAACCGACTGACGGACTAACCAACAATACAAATAACCAAACAACTCATCAATCATCCAACTCACTAGGTAGCTAACTACATAACTCAGCATCCAACAATCCCAATAACCAGCCAACTAACTAGCCATCCACTGCACCAACCCAGTGACAAACTAACTGATCACCCAGCAATGCGACAACCAACTAACTAACCGACCAACGGACTGACTGCCTGACAGATCAAATGGTCAGTGATTTAACTAACTAACTTGGAACTAATTAGCTAGCTAACTAACTGCGCGAATGACTAACGACCTGGAACTAATTAGCTAGCTAACTAACTGCGCGAATGACTAACTACCGAAGTGTATCAATCGATTGACTTGCAAACAAAACAACTAACAGAAGAGCCCATTTGAGGGAGGCGTTGTTTTGATATATTTCCAAAGCTGAGTTGTCAGGTCACGGCAGTTTCATAATAATAATCCAATGAATAAAATTGGGAATTATGAATGAATAAAATCCGCCCCGGATATTACTGTGTCAGTTGTTGTGTGACAACATGTAAAACTGCCTCTCTGGCGTAACTGCGTCTTTTTATTACATTTGATTGCGTGCTCATCAGCGTGCGCCTTCCGACGCCTTCCTAACGAGGTACCGATACAGACAAAATTGCTTACAACTGCAAATTAAATGTCAACTGTTGCGTGTGGGAGAGGGAGAGAGACCGAAACAATTCCACGAGGTCTTGCACCGCAATCTATTTGCAGAGTCGCAGTGTGCATCCAAATGGAGGAGGATCTGCTCACTGCTGAATGTCATTGCGCATCCCTGTATAGCGTTTCTCTATGTCCAGGGTATGTTTTTTTTGCTTCCATTTGGTGTTCACACAGAATTACATTTCACGGAAAGATGCCATGAGCGTGAGCTATGGTAGCACAAATATTTGTGTGTGTGTGGGGACAGGGGGAAGAACACCCGCGGCAGTGATACGGCAAAAACCACGGGGGTCACACAAACATTAAACTTGAGGGCCGCAAAAGTCATCCTGCAGGCCACAAATAGCCCACTGGCCATGAGTTTGAAACCCCCGGTCTAGAACATTGCGATACTTGTTCAGTGCATACCGGTACTGTAAATATCAAGCGCGTACTGGTAACTATCTTGTCTTGCACTTACCAGTGATTGTTTAGTGCTGTCTAGTACAAACTAGTTACTTTTTAATCACAGGGTGTGTGTGTGTGTGTGTGTGTGTGTGTTTGTGGTGGAACATACGTTGCAAGGATAAACAATTGTCCGCTCTTCACCGCCTCACCATCCTGTTTATATTCCGATCTGTGTGTGTGTGTGTGTGTGTGTGTGTGTGTGTGTGTGTGTGTGTGTGTGTGTGTGTGTGTGTGTGTGTGTGTGTGTGTGTGTGTGTGTGTGCAATTGTGAGAGTGCATTCATGTTTGTTTGTGTGAACACCGTGTACACACTCACCATATCGCAGGTGACCGGCCGGCAGGTGTGCGTGTGACATTTGGACTGACCATGCTGGCACACACACGTGGTGCAGGCGTCCTTTTGCCACTGCTCGCCATGCTGTCAACACGCGCACACACACAAACATCATCACACGTTAGATTTTGCGTTCTGAGGGCGACCGAATGAAGTGGTTTTTTTACCTGGTACTGTTTGCCGGCAGACAAGCACGGGTTGGAGACGCACTGAGGACAACACTGACCAGGCTGGATCACCAAGTTTTCATTCTGAGCGAGAGCATCCGTTTTTTGTTTTTTTTTTGGGGGGGGGAAAACACAAACTTGCCGACGCATCACAATTTTGTGGCATTTGCGGCAGACGACGGCAACAATGGTTTTGTATTCCAAATCGACCGATGGACGGCAAAGTGCGAAAGGGGCTATGGCAGCTTGTGTGGGAGACTCACGTGTTGGCAGACAACTCGCGGGCATTCGACCGCCGAGCATCGGGCGTCGCCGTTGTGGCAAACACATCTGGAACACTGGCCGGGACGCCACTCCTCGCCATCCTTGTACTCGGAACCCTCCCAGGAGCAAGACTCTGACACACGCAAACGTGGTCATGAGAAATGGAATTTGGTAGTCTGGTCCATCACGAGAAAATGCCAGACCCGAAAAAGACACAGGAAGTCCATCATTTTGCTTCGATGATGGCGTCACTTTGTCCATTTCCGGGATCCTTTGAATCGTTATCAAATTGTTCCAATGTGGAATTCAGAAGGCATGCCGATCATGAGTAGACCCACCTAAAAAAAAAGGCTCAAAAAGCCTTGTCCAAAAACACACAAGAAGCTTGCTATTTTGATTTGGAGTGGTCGGTTTGGGATCGTGTTGGTCATTTCCGCGCTCCTTCAAATTGAAAGTTTCATCATGTGAAGCCAGTTTCACTTAGCGGCATTCGGATTCTGTAGGCATGTCTTCCATGAGTAGACGCACAAAATGTCTCAAGTGGGCCATGCTGGCTGGAATTCTGCCATTTTGCTTCCAAGTGGTTATTTTGGGGTCGATTTGGCCCTTTCCGGCGTATTTCTCATTTCTAATTGTTTAAAATTTGGTCCCCTGAGGCCAGTTTCACTTTGCGAAATGGAATTTTTATTGGCATGTCTACCATGACGAGACTCACAAATATGTTTCCAAGGGCCATGCTCAAAAACACAAAAACATGAAGTTTCCCATTTGGAAGCAGCCGCGTGGGGTCATCTTGCCACAAAAAAGTCTTAACAAGCAACTCCCTAAAAGATACAGGAAGTCGATCTTTTTCGACTGAAAGCATCCATTGAGCCGAAAATTGCTTCCCCGTGAATCAGAAGCCATTAAAATGTTCTCAAACAATCTTTAAAGGAAAAAAAAAAACACAAACGTGCTATACAAAGAGCTGCAAAGGTGGATGAGTCATCCCAGCAATGAGAAGCAAAACTGTTTCACATGCAAATGACGGCCACGAGTTTAAAGGGAAGCTAAATGTCAAAACTTCGCTATTGTTGTTACGGCGAATGTGTTGTTGAACTCCTCAAAGCTATTTTGAGCGCAATTTGCCCGCACTCCCGCCTGCGTGTGGAAACGGCACAAAACATCCTCCTGCCTCTTTTCGGCATTAGCATATAATAGCTTGACTTTGACTAAGAAACGCTAAAGTGGCGCGAGGAAATGAACTTATGCAAACGCGTGTCGTCTGGGGCGTGATTTCGATGGCCTCGCAAGTACTTGAGCGGAATAAAGGAATATTGCTAACCTTGTAAAAAAGCACTCCTAAGGATGAATACGCGCAATGAAAGCCCTTTGGTGTTTTTTACCGGGTAAGAAAATATGATGACATCATCAGAGGTTGCAAGGAGATACGATGGTTTTTGGAGAACCTTATTCCATGTTTGAAAATTCACTTACCTCCATTGCGAGCGCATTTCGGGCAGCATTCCCCGGCTGGGGTGAAAGGGTAGTGGTTGTCAGGGCAACTGAAGGCGGGGCAGCGGTGGGGGCCGCAAGATGCCGCGCTTGCGGAGCACTCGCATATCGTACACGGCGAAGGACTCCACTGACTGTCATGCTGAGAGAAACCGACAACGGCACACGGGAATACGTAAGAAATGCGCAGAAAGAACTTTAGCGCGTGTTGTCGTGACTTACAGCGTAAGTGATGCCCTGGTAGTTGCACGATCCCTCGATGGAGGAAACGCACTCCGGGCAGCATTGATCGGCAGGAATCCTCAAGCGCTCGCCCTTTGGACAACACACACACACACACACACACGCGCGCGAAAACACACACACATCATCGAATGCTCGACGGCATTTTGGCTAGTCTTGATGTCTCAAGAATTTTCAACCAGAAAACAACACAAAATTTCAGGTTGAACTACAGTATTTGAAAATACATTAAGGCTACGTTAAATTTCCGAAATACACGTGTGTTATGTTGTACAGTGTCATTTATACGTTATTTTACCTTGAAGCTTCATTTATTTCTAGTTTTGGGTGTGACGTGGTGGTTTTAATAGTCAATATTGGAACGGTTGAAAAAGGTCATCTTACTCTCTGGAAGTCGCACTTTGGGTTGGCGCATTGGACGGGCGCACAGATGACCAGATTGTCGTGACACGAACACTCCCGGCACGACTGCGGTCGCCATGACGACTTGTCCTGTTGGAAAAAAAAAAATGGGAGAACAATTGTTAAAAACATGGGAATATGTCACCATTACACACGATGAACAAGTATCGATACAACATCAAACGGGAGTTCAGAACATTTCAATCAATCAATAACTTACTCAAAGGTATCGAACCGAATTAATGTCACTTGTTATTGTCTGAATAAAAAATAAAAACCATGCAGGCTTTCATTCTTGAGGCACCAAAGTGCCACGCGGCTCTCGCTGAGTGAGGAAAGAGGCATCGTGGAAAGCACTTCGCAGACAGTTCACGAGACTTTAATCGATTTGTTCTCGAGCTATTTTCATCAAGTGTGTTTCCGAGCCGGTCTTGGGCATCCATCCTGTCGGCGATCATTTTCGGCAATTGGCTGCCGCACACCACCGCTAAATTGTGACGCACGACGGCCCGTCGACGACGACAACACGGCGGCCGATGCGGCAAATTGAAAAATTCATAAAACATGAGCAACATAGAATAGTCAGGCAATTATTACAAGATTTGTAGGCCTTAAACTTTGAATATAGTTTGAAATGAACTACAAAAAAAACTGTCACACTGAGCAATGTATCACTTAAAATAGACTTCTGCCTTTATCCTGCCATATATCGATCGCTCATCCGCGTTGAGCTAGCGACACTGGAGGCCCCAAACGCGGGCATCCATATTCTACCGTGTGAATAAGCGCAAATACATCAATCACAATTTACAATCTTAAAATCTGATATTGCCGCTCGATCAATAACGCCCCTCATGACAGCCGTTATTGTGCCCCGTGGACTTTTGTGATGGACGCCGTCTCAAAAGGGCGAACAATCGTCGGCAATTCGACATGCTAGACGACAAACCTGCCCATGAAACGAAGCGCCTGGAAACCTCCGCCCAGGCCGACACTGGGATCTTCATGGATGTTTTAAACCGACACAAAGCACGCGTGTGCGCAGATGTCCGCCCTCAAACACGCAATTAAACCCATGTCGACGTGTACATAAATAGAACGCATCGCGTTAGCTTCCCCTCTGCCGGCTCATTTCCATGATTAATTGTCCCTTGGGGGGCGGGGGGGGTCCAAGTCCGTCGAGGACATGCTGCAATTATATGCGTTCACTTACAGGTCACAGCCGCCGTTTATGGAGTTTTACAGATTTGCTGACACACCAGAAAAAAAACAAACACTGAATATTACGTTATAATGTGAATAGAGTTGTATTTTACCATGATAAATTTGGCTGCCGTATGAAGATTATTAAAAAAAATAAAAATAAAAAAATTCACGTGAACAGCGACTTTCCCCTCGCGTGCGTCCGAAAGATAAAAACAGTGTAACTTGAAGAACAAATCAGATCAACAAAATAATATGTTCAAAAAAGTCGTAAATACAAATGGTGGGTTGCCTACACTGAGCCCTTGAGCATACCGATCTGAAATTTGTTGTTAAGAGTCACATTCATTAAAGACCAACGAAGGTGGAAACAAACAAACAAACAACAACAAAAAAACGCTTGGCTGCCGTATTTGCCAATTTCTTCCGGTTTAGGTCACTGGGCTCTAGGTCGGAATGCGGGTTTTCTTTTCAAATCTTACAGGGGAAGTCAACCTAAACAGTTTCTTTACCATAACCTCCAAGTAGCCCTACTGTACGTTAAGACTTTAGGCATAGGGCTCGAATTGGGCTCGAGTTTGTTTTTAGGACTGAGACTGGATTTAAACATAAAGATAAGGTTAGCGATATGAAGTTTAAAAAAAAAAAAATCAACCCACTTGGTTATATTTGCATGATTAAAACGTAGCCCTTACTGAGTCTGGCGTTAAATTTGATGCTAAATGGTTTGGGTTAGAATGTCTCCATTTTCATCACGTTCAAAAGAATGAACCCTTGATGATTATGTCATCAAAGGCGCGGAAACCGTTTAAGTGCATGATGAGGTCCCGGGTTAATAATAAGCTGGCTGCTCACCAATCGCTTTCCTTGCCACGGCTCAGCGGTCTCGTGTCAAATTAGCGTCGCGGCTAACGGCAGGTGACTGCCCGAGAAAGTCAATCCGTTCCGGACAAAATGTCCAGAGGACGGCGTTCCAATTCCTTTCCTTTGCTGCAAAATGCCATTGACCCTCAAGTTGACCGCAAACACGGACCACCAAGGCGCAATTACTTGACCCCCGCACCGGGGGAGCCGTAGAGTGGCAGTGTTAAAGGCCATACGTAGCATGCGCCCAATTAGATTGTCCCCACCCGGGACCCGTCACCGGGCTGCGTTGATTAAAAGTCGTCCAGGGTTCATCTCATTTCCCTCTCGGAGGACCATTTCTGTCTTGCGCTTGATTTAGAAGATCAGCGGTTCGGACAACGCGCCTCCGCACGCAAACGATTTCAATGGGATAAACAGCTCAACTAACATACAATTGTTAGCTTGTCACTAAACGCGGTTGTAAAATGCCTGACGTAGATGGCAGCGTCGATACTAAGCTATTATTTTAATCAGCAAAAAAATCGTTTTTTCAATTCATCGAGGACACGGACAAAACAAAAAAAAAACGATTTAGAAGCAGGGCATTATTTCAAATTGGCAGTGCAGAAAATGCACAAACATAAATTGATGATGACTCAGTTTCTGGTTTGGTCCAAATCATCTCGGAAAATGTTTGCAAATGTCTGAATTGGACTCAACACAAAGATAATCACCTTAAGGACAAAAGAAATCGGACAATATTTACTGTTGAAAGACTGAAATGCCAATGATTTGTCCAATTTAAAGTTAAACAAGGTTTCCAAATAATCGATTATCCGAATACTTGTCAATTCATTCAAAAAACATTGAGCTGCCTCGTGAACACAAATGTACAATATTTACACTTCCTGGAATAACCTCGCGTAATGAGCCACATGACCCCTTCACCAAGTTAAAACCAATTCCGATCTTAGCGTGGTCTACGGGGTCTTCAGACAAACAGGGAAGTTGTTGTCACGCTACGTATGTCATACGTCAGCCACCTGGTGGTGCTAAAGATATAATTGTTGAGCGTTACGGTCGATTCACTTGCAAAAAAAAAAACAAGCTCAGGTCTGTCACAAAAGGCCAATCACAAAAATCAGATAACCTGTCAGGCTAGCTAGCAAAAATCGAATCGGCCCAAAATTGCGCTCGGGGCTGACGATACCTAAAGTTATTACTGAAGCAAATTCAATCAGGGGAAGCGACGGGCAGCAGAATGACTCCAGTTCCTCCCTGAGGAAACACTTGGTGTGTCAAGACCGTTTAACCTGGCGGATCAATATTAGCGGACTGAAGCTCCCGAATGGATGACTCGAAACAGTACAAGGATAAAAGTTTGCTTGGCAGCCCATTTAGGCCGGAAATGAGTTGGCTGTAATTGAAACCAACCATCTGCTGGTTGCAAGGTAGTAAAATCCACAATGTGTCAATTGCTTTCTCATTAACGTGGCTCCCTTCCAAATTTCTTTCTTTTTTTTTTTACAATTTGCTTAGCCCGATCAGGCAGGAAACTGGTTGGGTCTGAATGAATCCAACCGCCAGCTGGTTGCCAAGTGGTAAAACCCACTCTGTTTCCGAAAGGCACAACTTGCACTTTTCATGTTCACCTGATTTTCCACATTGCTTGGCAACCCGTCTGGGCAGGTGATACGTTAGGCCTGACTGAATCCCATAGTTGGCTTGTTTCAAAGTCTTAAAATCCTTGTATTTTATTCTTTGGCAGCCTATCTAGGAAGTTAGGCCTTATGCTCTTGGGAAGCAGTAAAAATCACCCCCCCCCCCCAAAAAAAAAAACATAGTCTCCGCCTCATAAATAGACTTGAGGAGTGAGATGATTAATTCAGACGCTATCGTAGAGAAACATCTGCTTGCGTGGTCCTATCAAGTGTATTTATATCGGCGCGCTACACTGGGAGCCACACAGATTATTCCGGTCCACGCTAACCCATTTACCAGGACACAAATAGACACGCGAGACAAGCCCGCCCGCCCGCCCGCCCGCTCAAAAGGGACGGA
>CAAKHF010015116.1:51912-76912 GCA_901007745.1 Hippocampus kuda
GCCAGGGGGCCGGGGGGGGGGGGGGGGGGAGGGGGGGGCCGGGGGGGGGGGGGGGGGGGGGGGGGGGGGGGGGGGGGGTGGGGGGGGGGGGGGGGGGGGGGGGGGGGGGGGGAAGCGCACTAGAAAGTTAATGTGTGTGTGTGTATATATTTCGTTTTATTTTTTGACAAAGCTTCAGCGCACCTCTCTTGCTCTTCGGAAACTTCTTCCGTAGTTTGTTTTTCAGCGGCGTCAGTTTCTGCAGCATTTCTGGCACAGCGACGTAGAAGTCGGCCTCGACCTCGTCGTCCAATATCTGGGAGGGAATTGTCATGAAAAATAATTGTGTACTTTTCATAATTTTTTTTTTTGGTTATGTTCATGTTTGCACTTTACCCAAACTTTTTTCTTTATATTTTCAGAAATAGTTTTCTGATATTTTTGTAGTATTTCTTTGGTCAAATATATTTTCTAATATTTATGTGAGTGTGTGTGTATATATATATATATATATATATATATATATATATATATATATATATATATATATATATATATATATATATATATATATATATATATATATATATATATCAAATTTTAACCAATTTTCAGGGGTAACAAGGAGAAGACCTCCATTGGTCATCTAATAATTTTTTTTTCTATTTCATATATTTTTCATGGCGGCCCGGTAGTCCAGTGGTTAGCACGTGGACTTCGCAGTGCAGAGGTATCGGGTTCAATTCCAGCTCCGGCCTCCCTGTGTGGAGTTTGCATGTTCTCCCCGGGCCTGCGTGGGTTTTCTCCGGGTGCTCCGGTTTCCTCCCACATTCCAAAAACATGCATGGCAGGCGGATTGAACACTCTGAATTGTCCCTAGGTGTGAGTGTGAGCGTGCATGGTTGTTTGTCTCTGTGTGCCCTGCGATTGGCTGGCAACCAATTCAGGGTGTCCCCCGCCTACTGCCCGATGACAGCTGGGATTGGCTCCAGCACCCCCCGCGACCCTAGTGAGGATGAAGCGGTTCGGAAGATGAAATGAAATGAAATGAAATATATATATTTTTTTTCACCAAGAGTTAACCAATACTTGGTCACCCCAAGGGTTTCACCCCCCTCCCAAAAAATATTTTGTGAATTTTTCTTTGACTATGTCATTTTCTCAAATCTGCGTTTTGTTTTTTGTTTTGAGCAGTAATGATTTGACTGTGTGGTCAGCTGACAAAAGATTGACTTGATTTCGCAGAGAGCCAACTCTTTGTTCACAAGCCATTAAAAAGCAATTTTGCACGAAAAGGGAATTTCACGCCTCTTACTACGTCACCTGCTGAATGAGCTCCGCGCCTCCGACAAACGCAGCTCCGCACTCCTGAGCTACTCTCGCTTGGTTCGCATCCTGCGATTGAGAATACACGACAACTTGTTGAACATCATCAAAACATCATTTCATCATTTGAAATTCTCTTCTTGGAAATGCTGGAGAAAAACAGCTGACCTCGGTAAAAACCAAAACTTTGTTCACATCGGTCTTGAAAGGATGCGGAAGATGCAACATGCCCACAAACGGGTCGATCTTTTTCTGAAAGTAGGGGAAACAAAGACGTGCTCAAATATGACATTTCCACCAGAGCAATTTTACCCCGGAACCTTCGGGAGGGCGGTTGTGTGTCTCAACTGCAGGTACTGCTGTCTCAATTTAGTTCTTGGGCCAAAAAGAGGATGCTGGTAGTACTTTTTAGAGGGCCGGGAATATTTGAGGTGGGACATACTTGACGTGCATGTTTAGTTCCAGAAACAAAGACTGACAAGTTCCTTGAACTAAAGGAGGAAATGCTGCTTCGGAGGATCTCTGCTAGTGGATAAACTTAGTTCCAAGGTGATCTGGGAATATTGCTTTTGAGAAATCCTGGAACCTTTTGGGAGGGACGCATCAAATTAGAACCTTTGTGTTCCAAGAATTTAAAAAAAAAAAAATCAAATCGTGAAAGTTCCCAGAACTTTAGGTGGAAATGTGGCTTTGAAAAGTGGGCTGGTGTACTTGGGCAGAAGAACCTGGGAGGTGATACTTGGCGGTTCCAGGAACCTTTGGGGTAGGACATTATGGTTTGGAACCTTTTAGTTGCAGGAAAAACGGACAGAGGGAGGGGGAGGTAAAAGTTCCTTGAACTTTAGGTGGAAATGCAACTTTGGAGGACCTTTATGCATTTGTGCAGCACAGGAGGGATTTGCCAAAATTAAGTTCTGGGGGCCAAACTTGGAGCCCCGCTCACCTTCTTCTCCAGCTTCATGTCCAGCTTGAGGTCCACATACACGGGCTGGTCATGCGGCGTGAAGTCCAAAGCCTGATAGCTCTTGAGCAGTTCTACAGCGTCAACGGCGCTATAGATGGTCCTGGGGTAGTGCCTCAGCACATAGACGTCATCCACGGGCACCCACGCAGTCTTCCCGAAGGGCTTGTGTCGCTCCGAGTCATTCACCACCCTCTTTTCTTTCTTCACCTCCGGCGCAGCCGCCTCTGCCTTCTTCCCCTTCTTCAACGTCCTGAGAGCACAAATACAGCGTGCACATTTTTTTTTTTTTAAGCGACTGACTTTGTCAAAATTATGTTACAATTGTGTCAAAATTAAAGTGTGTGGTTGAACACTTGAGTGTTCGCTGTTCCTTTTTCACAACAGGGTAAAAGTGGACAAAATGGCTGCCCGAGAACTCACTTGACGGCAGCAAAAGTTCTCACGGGAACATTGTTGGAAGGAAAAGTAGGCAAGGAGGAAACGCCACCGCTTCGGAACTGCCGCTGACATCCTGCGACAACTTGGGGGGCAAAAAAAAACAACAAAAAAACAAACAATGAGTGAAATGGGAGCAAATACAACCTGAACTGAGCTTTTGATTTTTGGTCTCAGACAGAGCGAGCCATTATGGGACATTTAACACCGAGAGACTTGGGAGCCCGTGTCAGCCAAGAAAGACAGAATCCTGGTACTCGGAACAGTGCATCAATAAGGCCGGGATCAAATCTCTGTGATGACGTAAGAGGCTTCATGCACGCCAACGAGACCCCGAAAATTACGTGGCCAATTCAAATATTTGGCGCCGTGCAAAACTGTCAATTGCCGAAAGAAGACGCCGATATAATAATAATAATACAATGCTCGACAACGTCTCCCGTGCGTTCTTCCATGTCACCTATGGTGCGTGATAGAAAACCGATTTGACGACTAGTTGAAATTTTGTCATCTTGATTCACAGTGCACCTGTTTCAGATCCAAATCATGTTTATTCAGATTTAATGGGTAACAGGACATGAAAGCATTTTAGTGATACAATGTCAAAATGCTGCAACACATACATATGTACATGGCGATCATGAGACAGACACTAGCGTAAGACTCAATGTTTGGTATAATGTAAGGATTCAATGTAATCTGTTATGAATCTCGCTAACCAGATGTCACCGGTGTGGTCTATTTTATAAAGCTTTGAGGCTTGGACTCTTTTTTTTTTCAAATCTATAGGACAAGGATTCATTTAATCAATCTGTACCACTAGTAATAAGATGTAGATTGTAAAAAAAAAAAAAAAAAAAAAGGACGCAAAGGCAAAAGATAACTGACCTTTCCATACGGTACGTGCATAAGTCGCCATCTTGGCGGAAACCGGAACAAGTCCGGGTGAAACATGGTCACGCGAGATTGTTCCGTCCGGGAGCTGACACTCAACTTCCTCACCAGATTTATTTTTTTTTTTTAAAATAAATCTTTATTCCTTTCCAGATTGACCTGGTAGCAATACACTCATCTATCGTCAGCGTGAACCTTATTAACACTTTAGCGTTCATTATTTACAACCGTCGTTAACCGTTGTTCATATGAATGCAAGACTTGTCCTTTAGTTCTGACACGCCCCTCAAAACTCCGCCGCTGTCTCAACGCAATTTAGTCGCGGCGTCGTAATGTTGTTCACGCGAGAGTTCTGGAAGTAGGAATTAATCAATTAAATTATTAGCCCCGCCCTTACCATTTCCTCTCCGTCCATTAGAAAATCAATAAATATAAGATAATAAATGAACGGACAATGTAATTATGCATGAATCAATTACAAAAACATACAACAGACAAAGAAATATATTGACCGAGTGCGGTCACACATTTATTTTTTATTACATATTTTCCTTTTTTTAAATTTATGTCTGCTGTAAAACGTTTGTGTGTTGGTTGTATTTGGATGTTTTTCCAACATATCTCGTTGAAGAAATTTGTATGGAAACATGTCAAATACTTTCCAAAATCAGACATTATCAAAGTGGCAGTGGTGTTATTAAACCAAAAAAAATCTAAGTGCCATCAAGACTTTTCATGTTGTGTACTTTTCTATACTGGAGATGTTGGCGTTAAAATATTCCATCCAATTTTGTGCCTTTGAATGCAACTTAATACTTGACTTCACATTTGGCCTAAAGCAGGCATGTCCAGCTCCGGGCCTGGAGGGCCACCGTCCTGCCTGTTTTCCAGCTCTCCCGGCTGCAACACACCTGATTCAGATGATCAGCTCATCAGCCAGCTCTGAAGCAGCGTTAGTACGTTCCTGATTATTTGAATCAGGTGTGTTCCTCTTGGGAGAGCTGGAAAACAGGCAGGACAGCGGCCCGCGAGGACCCACTTTGGACACCCCTAAAGTGACAACAAAGCAACTTGAACAGAACTAAAGAATATTTGGGCCACCCTGGAAAGAAAACAACTGTTACAATCAAGTCAAAATCTTACATGATTTTTAAAAATTTAAATGTGAGAAAAACTTCTTCCCAAGAAAAACGTTGGAATTTTTCCAGTAACAGCACAACTTATTCTCGGAAAAAAATTGAACCATTTTATCCTTTGTACTATTGCGCCTTTTTTTTCTTTGTAACTTTGACTTCTTGATCAAAAGATACAGCTATGCTCTTGTAATATTACAATGTATCATGCAATTTTATTCACGTACCGTTACGCCCTGTTAAAAAAAAAAAGATTCTTCTCATGATAGGACTTTACTCTGAATAATCATTGCATAGGCCTCGAGTCTGTAACAACGCAATTCATTCAATCGTACTTCATTGCGTAATGTCTTCTGACTTCATGTCTTCACTTTGCAACTTTTTTCTTGGGGGGGGGGAAAAAATCTTGTCACTTTTTACAGCGGATATAAAAAGTTTACGCACCCTTATTCAAATGCCCCAAAATCTTTTTGAGAAGGGAAGTGAAACCCAACAATGGCGATCATGTGCTTGTGCACCCTTTCATGATTGAGATGTGGAAGTTGGGCCAATCACATTCAAACGCTTGTTAAATGGCAGTCGAAACACGGCTGACGACGACACCATTTAAAGTGCCTCCGATGAATGGAGTGGAAAAAGTTTAGAAACCATTTATCTTGGTGTATCACAAAAACCTGGCATTTGAACAGCGGTTTGTGGACTTTTTATACCCACTGCATATTTCACAATAATATTGCTCGTTTGTCCACTTTCTTTCATGTTTTCACCACCTGTAGCGTTTTATTCCCAAAATCTACAAACTGATTTTGCGTCGCGTGGCGAAGACAAACAACATCATTTCAGTGTTTGTGGAAAAACTGCGTTTGCAAAAATACGACTGAGGTCACGGTGGCAGCATTTTTTGGTTTTGAACTTTGATGACGGGGAGAAAAACGGAAAATGAAAAAAAACGGGGAAAAAAAAATGTCGGTGTGCAACATCAGGCAAAGACTTCCAAAAGATGTCTTGATATGAAACTGTACAGCGTCCTTTAGGTGGGTGTTTAAAAAAAAAACAAAAGGTGTCTTCTTCCGCTTTGAGCAGCACTACCTGTGGACGGGGGGCAGGTGGAGGCCGTTGAGCTGGCGGGGGGGCGGCGTGGAGGAGGAGGAGGCAGCGGGTGGCGCCGGTCGCAGCTCCAGCTGGGCCAACAGGGAGAAGTGGTCCGAGGGCACGTGGGGGTGCGGGCAGCCCGTCAGGTTGTTGTCGGAAAGCCAGTTGGCGTCCAGCGGGCCCAGCACGCCCAGCGCGCTCATGTGCGTGCGCGAGAAGAAGATGTAGTCGATCACGCCCTAGTCGGGGGGAGGGGGGAGGCGGGAGGGGGCGGGGCATATCCCAAAAAATAAACACCATGCAAATTAATGAAAACAAATGACTTTGATTTGTTTTTGTTGTTCATGTATGCTAAATAATATGTAGATAGAACAAAAATGAAAAGATGTAGATTGAACTCAATCAAAATACAAATGAAAAAAAAAGAATGAAATCATTATGACTTCATTCTCTAAAATGTATTAAGTTTCCCATGATTGAGATGATCGATCATTGTTACCGCGACAATAAATCTGTCATTTATGATGAAAAATAAAACATCAAGGCAATTTTCAAACGGAGCGGTTTCACGCGAGTGAAAGAATAAGTTCAGAACTTCACCATCAAAAATTCTAAAACAATTTTAAAAACTTTTTCAAAGAACGATCTGGACGACGCGACGCTTTTTAAATGTGAATGACCAATTTAGCCTCTTCTTTTTATGATCAATATTGGCAATCACAAATCATCACGAGTGTAAAAGAAAACAACTGAAGCAGTGTTCAGAACATAATTTAAAATAGAAAAAAATTTCCAAAATACAAATACAATCAATTTAAACCCCTTGAATAAAGTTGTACCGAATTGTTGTCATTTTATGTCTTTTCTATTTTAATCGCCATCATCATTTTATTGACCTAATTAAAGTTTTATTATAATAAGTAAATAACACAAAAATGAATCAAAGTTCATTGAAAATCATGAAAAGTATCCCCAAACGTCACTTTTAAAACGTATTCTAAATCTAAAGCAAACGCAAAACCGTGTGTGCTGTTTTCATGGAAGTGGCAAAACGTGAACGTGTCCGAAAGACGTCCCAACCTTGAAGTCGTACGTGTAGTTGGTGTAAGGCATGACGTGGCTGTCGTAGGCGCTCTTGAGCTGGAAACTGTGCGTGACGCTGCCGCCGGCGCCGCCACCGGCGCTGCCGCCGTTGCCGCCGCCGCCGTTGCTGCAACTGAAGTTGCTGAGGCAGTCGTTGTAGCGCAGCTCCTTGAAATCTTTGTGGTTGTCGGCCACGCCGCCGTTGCTCAGGTACTCCACCACGCCTGCGCCGCCCAAACAGCAAATCAGCACCTTGTCACCCACAGTTGAGCGCGCCAGTGCCCCACCGCACGCACAAGTGAACCCTGCATTTCAATCGTCTTTCTTAAAAAATACACTTTTTGTTTTTAATAATCTGACTTTTGTAACAAGTCATTTTTTTACCACCGCCCTATTCAAAAAAGAAGTAAAAAAAAACAAACAAAAGAAACATATTCTACAATTGTTCCTGGAAAACGTTTGTTTCAGAGTTACTCATTCCACCGATGTTACGCTTGTTCTCGAAATTACTCCCAAATTTTTTCGTATCCTGATTTTTAAAAATGCCTTTGCGCATGTAGCTAACCAGCATTTTTCTTAAAAACTATTTTCGCAATCTCATGACCAATCTTCTGCGAGGAGAGTTTTGATATCTATTTCTTTTTTTGACCACTTTTTTCCCCAAAGTGTATCCTGGCAGCTTTGCCAAAAAAAAAAAAAAATCTCTTTTTTTAAAATTGACATAACTTTATATTACCGGTAATTTAAATACTGTATTAATATGACATTCTGATGGCTTTAAAGTTTTTAGAATATCAAGAATTTCTTTTTCCTTATAAAATTGCAACTTTATCTCGGGGTACTTTCGGTGAAAAGTGCATTTGTTTCTTTCTTGAATATTTTTTTTTTCTTCCAAAAAAAAAGTTTCTTGACATGTTTGGCGCTTTTTGCTTCCATTCATCCTGAAAAGCTTCCAATCTAATTGGGGCATCTTGGCAACTTGTTTGCAAAAGCATGGCTTGATCTCTTAGAAATGAGGAGGTTTTTTTTGGAATATTCTGACTTGATCATGTAAACATGATTTTTTTTTTTTTTCTACAGTAGTGCAACATTTTTCTCTTGCCTATACAAGCTTTGTCTTGGAATGTTCATTCCCCCAAAATAAAAATAGACCTAAATTCTTTTCTTTTGGACTACTTTTTTTCTTTCGTAGATTTTCATAATGTTCTGACTTGGCTCACGTCAGTTTCCAACTTGGCCTCCCTGGACAAGAAACCCGCTTCACTCTTGCAACCTAAAAACATCTTTGACCAACGGCGTGAACGTAAAACGATCCCGACGGCGCTCCTACCCGAGTCGGGCAGCGAGTTGAGGTCGGCGCACAGCACGATGGGGATGGCGGAGGCGTCCGACTCGCCCGCCGCCCTCTCGGCGATGCTCTTGAGCTCCGACAGGAACATGACGGTCTGGATCAGCTTGACGTCCGAGTATTCGGGGTCCCAGTGCATGTGGGCGTTGGCCACCAGCACCAGCGGTCTCGCCGGCGCCGCCTTTGCGCCTGAACGCAGACAACATCCAATGGTTCTTAAAAAAAAAAAAAAAAGTCACAACACTTTTTTTTTGTTGTTCATTCGTTTGCTCGTAAGACGGGTCGCTGCAGAAATGCTCATCATCCGCCCGTTGGTTGGTCAAAACAACGTAAGGGCGGCGCGCGTCCTTCTCACCCCCGGAGAACAAGTCCTTGTTGACCTCCAGCAGCACGGCCACGCCGATGTTGTCCTTGGTCATCACCCTGTTGAGCATCACCTCGGAGCCTTCAGAGTTGGCCATGGCCACCTGGTTGAACTCCACCGTGTGTTTCTGGACCAACGTAAACCTGCGCGCATCAATCGTTGCAGCTCCACAAAAACGATCGAGAGACAACTGAGGTGGGGGCGGGGTGGGGGGGCGTTCGTGCCAACGCTCACTTGTCCGTCTTGAAGAAGACGGCGCAGCCGTCCACGTGCTTCCTCTCCTGTTCCGACACCAGCTTGGCTCGAGATTTGGGGCAAAAATAACCGTCGTAGCCTCGTGACTTGAGCGTCTCCAGGAAGAAGGCGTAGTACTGCTCCGTCTCCACCTCCTGGACACACGAGAGGTGGACCGATTTTTCCCATCCAAAGCGACTGGCGCACTCGCATCAGTCTCGTGGCTTTCCAACTTTGTTCGTGCGAGGTGACTTTCTACTCGGAGTTTTTAGATCTCCTTTCTTGTAAGAGTGCAACGTTTTCCGCTACGGCGGTTTCTACAAAAATAAAAAATTTAGTCCCATAACATTACGATTATGCCCTTGTTGAGTTTGTGTCGAAAAAAACAAACCCATACTATAGCCCGCATGTGTCAAACTCAAGGCCTGGGGGCCAGATCTGGCCCGCCAGATCATTTTATGTGGCCCGCCAAAGCAAATCAAAGATGGCAACTTTAATGATGCTTGCTAAAATCGCAACCAAAATTTCAAATTCTCATTTGTAATAAATAAGAGTGATACCGTCAGCGTTTTCTTGTGACCAAACCCCTCATTACACTAACTTAAAAAATAGGTGACTGAATATTTATTCTTGACTTCTTTATATGGTGTCAGTCATAACAGCCCTGCAAAAAAATGGGAACTAAAATGTGGCCTGCGACTGCTGTAGACTCTTGTAACTTTGATTTTTTTTATTTTTGTCAATATGACATCACCGCTCTCTTCTCGTAGCTTCAACACTTTTTCTTCTAAAATTCAATGGGTCTCCCCCGCCCCCCCACCCCCAAAACCAAAGACTTCCATCGTGTACGTACAAATTGTTTTCTCATAAATTCTCTTGACTTCCTTCACACACATCACCACTTATTTGAAAATGTCACAACTTCATTCTAGCGTCTTCCAAGTATCACAACTTGGTCGCTTTCCAATGTCGTATCGCCGTGCCGGCGATCCCCCACGAGGGTGCCAAGGTCGTTCGGGGGGTCCACGCGTCTCACCTGCAGGCTGACGATGTCGGCGTCGCAGCCGTTGATCTCCTCCATGATGCCCTTCTTGCGGTACTCCCAGCTGAGCGCCCACGAGGGGCAGTAGCCGTACAGCTGCCGCGTGGCATACTTGTCGCACAGCACGTTGTAGCACATGACGGTGAAGGCGGCTAAACGCGGGCAAAAGGACGGGAGGCGGCGTCACCATGACAGTTTGAAGGAAAAAAAAAAAAAGATGACGACGCTAGCTTTGGGTGGCGAGCACCTAACCTGTGGGGACCGACTGGTCGCGTTCTTGGAGGGTGATCCAAGGCCTTTGGGGGAGTTGCTCTGGATGCACTGCCAACAGAGCGGCGATGATGAGCCAGGCAAAGTCAAAAGTGGGGCCCGTCCCATTTGGAGTTTTGGAGGCCGATGTTGATTTTGGGCAGGAAAAAAAAAAGTAGCGATGTACGATTAATTGGATGATTAATTTAAAAAGATGTACATTTAGTATATATATTGCAAGAAATAATATTATTTTCTCTACTTCGCTTCGGTTCCCAGAATGCATTGTGTGGCGCAATGCGTTTGATGAATGAAGGACATTAGTCCTAATCGCGTGTGCCTTGGACGCATTTATGGTATTTTATTTATTTTTTAACCAACGGTGACTTTGGATTTTTTAAATTTTTTTTTTTGAATAGTCCCATACAAGTCAATTCCTTGCTCATTTTGCATTGCTTGCCTAAGCACTGTTTGGAAAAATGAAGATTTGCTTTGTTTTGAACGACGGATCCACTGAATGACCCGCTGGACAGATTTTCTTTTGTACGGATTGAAGGAAAAAAAAAAAAAAACCACAATTAATGAAGCCTTTCACGCACTAATAATGAAAACCTGATCACCTGATCGGCTGTCCCTCAAAGGGTTCATGATGAGGTTGAAGCTAAACGTTTTGAAAGGTTTGCGGTGCCTTGGTTCATTAAAACCAATCTCGTTCTTAGCACTGCTGCAAGTCTTCACTCTTGCAAAAACAACAACAAACAAAAAATGTTGCCGTCCTCTGTCGTCAATCCTGCGCTTAAAAGGTGACGAGCATTTTTGGAAGGTTTACTGAGACAAAGTAACAACAGTCGTCTTCCCGCTCGGCGTGGTTGAGTGCCTTTGACCTTCATCCAAGCGGCGACAATCTATCCTTCGTTTGCTTCAAACTTTCTTCTTTTCATTTTCAAAACTTATTTTGAAGACAAAGGAGGAACCATCGCATTTGTTCTTGGTTTTTACTCTTCATCTAAAGAGGGAATCTATTTTTATGGCCAATCATTTGCTTACAACGTTTGATTTTGAAGGGCGCTTTGGTTCGTGAAAACAAAGTCATGACACTCGTCCAAATTCTTTTTGATGGTCTTTGCCTTTCATCCAAAATAGGGAATATTTGCTCATGGCTCATGCAAACGGTCGTGAGGACATTTTCTCATTTGAAATGCCAATGTTTGCTTTGTGTTTACCGGCGAGATTGTCGAGCATGTAGTTTAAAAGCTTGCGCGTTCCGTCAGGCTCTTGGTACAAGTTGAGGATGTCTTGCGAGAGAGGATTTCCTGCAACAACAACGACGACACCAAAAAGCAGAGTCAGCCCGATCAAAGATGTCGCTGCTACACGCGCTCAAGGTGGGACTTGAAGAACGAGCGGACGGAGTGAGCGCCTCACCTTTCAGTCCCAGCGTTTGTAACTGGAAAAGCTTCCCGAGTTCATATGGCAGAACTCGCAAAAGATTGTTGTTTAAAAGCAGTTCCCTGAAAAAAAACAACAAAAAAAAAAAAACCTGACACGACGACCAAATGTCACGAATTTCTGTGAGCACATCTGAAGAGGAAACGGCCTAACGACACTCAAATGATTTTTTTTTTTTTACACTGTGCGTCATGGAACGCTGGGCACTGAATTTGGGGTTTGAACGGTGGTGCGCGATGTCCAAAATGACCCCAAAATGGCTGAAACGGGCGTCTTTGCGCGTCCTACCTGAGAGAGACCATGTTGCCCAACTCTGCGGGCAGGCTGCGGAGCTTATTGGACGACAGGTTCAGGTAGGCCAGACGAGGCAGCTTGGCGATGTCGGGGGGGATGCGCGTCAGGTTGTTGTCGTTGATGTGGAGCGCCGTCAGGTGGGTCAGCGTCCACAGCGAGCTGCTCAGACTCCGCACTCGCCCTGCCGACCAAATTGCATTCAACCCTTTCCTTTATTTTTAAATCAACATTCACATCCTTCGGGCTTTTTTCTTTTTCTCCAAATATGCAGTTATGACTCGTTATCTATTTCACAGAAGAATATTCGCAGTGCTGCTACATCACGATGCGAAATGGCAGTCCGTGAAAAGTGCTTTATAAATAAAGTTTGATTGATGGATTGTATTTAAAACATGCCACGAACCGGAAATCTCGAGCTCGGCCCACTGAGACTTCTTCCCGTTCGCCGCGTCCTCGGCTGACATGATGGTGTAACATCGGCGAGGATCCGGAGGATCATATTTGTCCTTTGGCATACCGCACAATCTGTTAACTTTAAAAAAAAAAAAAAAAAAAAAGGGGGGGTACAATATTCATTAAAGGGCATACAGGTACATATATATACACCTGGCTGTTGATAATCAGACAAAATAATAGGTCACTTAGTTAAAAACCGTCTATTTTACGCTTTTTTTTACACGGACCAGGAAGTAACGTAGCAGCTCAAAATCAGACAAAGACCAATTTTTGAATGATATTGTCTTCACGTCACATTGTCATTCTCCGTGAACCAGGAAGTACCGGTCTCACGAACAAAAAGACATGTTTTTGCAATTTGATTTGCTCTTTTGTGACACAAGTAAAATCCCACATTCCATTCTGTCAGTCATATCATATCTTAACCAGGAAGTAGCTTCCTAGCTACGTCTCTGAACACAATACAGGAAAACGTCACTTTACCATTTTTCAATTTTGTTATCCAACCCCAGAACGAAAAATGGTATGGTCCGGTTGAAACGTTGTACCTTATACTCGATAAAAAAGTTAGTAGCCTGCTAGCTAACACTTACATGATGCTGTTTATTTTTTTTCACTTTCATTAGCCAACTACACAAGTGGAAAAAATGCGACAGTGCCACTTGTCAAGTTGTAATGCTTAAGGCCCCGCAAATTTGTCGGTCGCCCCCGCAAAGGGAAGCAAAGGGAAGAGGTTGCCGGTCTCCTGGGGGCGGGGTTTAATGACAAAAAGATAAATAAATACCACGCATTGGCCACAGAACAGCAGGCATTGACGCTGTGTCTGAAGGTCAATCCAGCTCTAGATCCAGTTCAGTCCTCTCTCAAACTAAACTCACAATGAAACCAACAAAAACACAAACTGCAATTTGTTCCCACTTCACTCCAACTCCAGAATTACAAAAAAAAGTAACAGTCCCACTCCCGATCCTCCAGTCCTAGAAAGTCATCCAAATTGACACTTTACCACCCTCCACCAAGTTTAATGTCACAAGCTCCGTCATGTTTTCATAACGTCAACAAAAATAAAGTTACGCCACGTGGTTAGTGTTACAGTCGTGCATGGGATCACGTAGCCGCATGAGGTTCGCAGTAGGTGACAAGTTTGGACAAAGTCTTACATAACCTGTTGACACACACGCACGCGCGGCCCAGCGCGCGCGCGCACACACACACACACAATTATTATCTCTTGAAGAGTTATTTGAAAAGTAGGTTGCAAAAACAAAAAAGAAAAAAAAGAAAAAGGGAAGAGCTAATGGAAACTATGTAGCGTGTCAACTGCGGCAACAGCTGAGGCACGCGCGCATGAATATGCGCATGCGTATGAGGATCCAAACATAGCTGCCCCCACGTGAGCACCAGCTGTCACTCACCTGGCAAGGCAGGTATGGCCACGCCCTCCAGCCTGGCAAGTGACTTTTTATTTACATGAGTAGAAAAAAACCCGGCAAAGAGTAAAATACGAAGGACAAAGCGGATGACGCTCAAGGGGGATATTTTGAAGTTGTAAAACAAAGTCAGCCAGTCAGCCATGAACGCGCAAAGCAGGCGATTTGACCGGTCAACATGTGACTGCTTTCCATAAACAAGCGCCCGGACGGCGTTGACAACATGGCGCCGTAAAGCGACAAACACCATCAGGAAGATATTACCTTCATTCGTGGGCGGTGGCAGGCGAGGTTAAGACGCGGGTGTGATCTGCATCGGCGGCGACATGTAGACACGACTGTTGTTGGTGTGAGTACGTCCGTCCACACCAGACCCTGAACGTCTCGGAAACAGGAGGGCGGAAAATACGTCACTTCCGGCGCCTGTTCACCTATCGTTTATACGCATGCGCGCGTTAGCTTGCTACGGTGATGCTAACGCTACTACCATTGACTAACGTGGAAAAAAGTTTCATGAGAATTATTGTGACGTTATTTTTAGCAGGTGCTAGAGGAGGCAATATACGTTGTTGTAGTCAGCGAGTCATTTATTTTAACTATTTCCATCCCAACAAACATGGATTTCATGCATTTATAATAAAACCAAACATCGTTAAGATAAGATAACCTTTATTTGCCCCACACTGGGGAAAGTTGCACGATACAGAAGAAAAATGGTGTTGGAATATTTGGGATTTTTTAAAAACCATTTATTGACAGTCCTGCATCTTTTGCAACACATCGAAATAAGGCTAGACAAAAGTGCGTACTGCTTTTCATTGAGTCAAACAATCACCGCTCAAAACAATAGTGGTTCAGTGATTACTGAAGGTAAACGAGCAGAACTAAACTGACGTTGATCCGACATGTTGTAACTATGCGACAGCATTCAAGTCATTGAGTTTTTTTTTCCCAATACATAACTTACTGGAAAATATAATGAATTGTCCAAACGAGTACTTCAATTTAGGTACCATTCAGATTTTACTCTTGACTTTTCCTGTCTGTACTGGTGTGAGCAATTCTTTTGTCACCTGTGCTGTTCTGGTTCTGCCAGATTTGATTTAGTAATTTGTTAATTTGTGTGCGCGTCCGCGTGTGTGTGACTATGAGGGCTCGTGACACTACTGGCGGATAAAAACACTTTCTCCTTGGTCTTTTCTGGTCTTCGACGTAATACGTCTCCACATCCGCCACAAGAGGGCAGCCGTGTCATTTAAAACGTTTTTTTTGTCTTGAAACGGGAGTTAAAACAGCGACAGGCAGCCAGCAACGTGCTCCTGCTGTCCTCAACAGTTCAACAGATGAAGTTTGCAAATACATGGATGTGAGTGTATCCTCTTTGTAATTTGAATCAATAATGCTGGGCCCATATAAGGACACTTAACAAAATTAGAAACCGAACACGATGGTTTTTGCTCCCATCTTTCATGAGCTGAAAGATTTGAGACTTTTTCTACGTACACAACCGGCCCATTTATCTCATATCTTGTTCACAAATTTAATTAAAATTCTGAATTAGTTCTCCTTTGCCGAGATAATCCATTCACCTCACAAGTGTAGGATATCAAGATACTGATAGATAGCGTGAGTATTGCACAGGGGTGCCTTAGATTGCCACTCTAAAATGTGTAGTTTTCAGAAAAAGCCTAGTTGTAGTTGTTTTTTTAAGTTGTCTTACGTGGAGACTTGGAAAAACATAAGTACAGTATGCATTAAAAACCACTAAGCGTGGAACTGGCTGCCGTACATCAATCTGGCCACTAGATGACGCTACATGCACACAGCTAAGCTTTGGCCAGGCAGGGAATAGAAAAAAAAAGTCTACGTTTTTAAAATCAAATACAATTAAGTGGAGTAAAACGTGCTGGGGGGGGGGGGGGGGGTGACTAGTAATAAAAATAGAAGAGGTTTTTTTTTTAAATGTTCTTTTTGGTCCTTGGTGGTTTGAACAGTCACCGAGGGCTGCAGTGCCCCAAACACAGCACCTGCGTCTCCCTGGCAGGCAGACACGCACACACACACAAACATATATATCTATCTCCATGTCGTCATGTGATGGCAGTTAGTGCACTTTTTATTTATTTATTTTTTGGCCCAACGTTCATCTTTCTCGCCCCCTGGCAGTGTCTTTCTTCCAGGCGATTTACTGCATCCTACGTTTGACTTAAATGTCAGGCCGCCGTCGAGCTTAAATTAATGGCGATCGCACTCCTCGGTGTTGAAATTCTCGGCGCATTTGTCACGGCGAGTGCACGGGCAACACCTCAAATGTCAGGTAAACGCGACGTGAGGATGGTAAATGTGGTGTGTTGACTCAGTTAAAAAGACACTTGGTGGATTGTCTCCTTTGCAGCGGACTCAATTCAGACTCGGCTTGGGGTCCGCGGGCAACCTCTGCCGCGATGACGCGCCCACTCGACATCTGTCTCGTTGCCGTGGTTCCAATTTGGGATCCATTGGGCCAAGTTCTCTTGTGAAGGCACATTAGAAGAGACCAATATGTGTCAGATCATCTTCACTCCTCCTAGTTTGCCTACGAAGGCGCTTTTGAAATCGTCAAAATGACCCCAACTTGGCCACTTCAAAGCAAAAGGCCTGACTTCCTGTGTCTTTTCAGGTAGCGCTTCAGGTGAGGTTTTTTTTTTTCAAGGTCTCCTCTTTTTAGATTTGCTGATCACATTTCTCGGTCCTGTTTGAAACTTGGTTCATGAGCTGAATTTCCAAAATGTGTGCAGTTGAGCTATTGAAGTTTCACAGTCAGTCTTCTCGCACCATGCTCCGCCCATCTGCAATAACAATTTTAATTTGTTATAATTTTGCGTGGTACATTGTTAAATTTGGAACAAAAGCCGTCGGACTTGGTCGAATGAACCTCAGAAATGACCAAAGATAACGTACGATGTCTTGATAAATCCAAAATGGCCACTTCAAACAAAAGTGGCCGACTTCCTGTGCATTTTCCAACATGGGTTTTGGTGACTTTTTTGTGTGTCTCGTCCCGACAAACGTACCGACTGTATTTCATGTGAACATACCCATCGTAGTGGTAGCGGAGGCTGATGTTTTGCAGGAGCTAACTACTGGCTCAAGTGAGCTCGTTAAAACAATCGCGCAGCAGTTGCAGTTGTCCAATTGGACCAGTGCGCATATCAGTGACCAAATTTATTCTTACAAAATATAACTCCCCCTCCATCCAAAAAAAATGCATGAAAAGCATTCAAATTTTTGAGGTCACACCACCCACTACCACAAAAAAAGTAGTTTGCGCTACTTTTTTTTCTGCTAAATGCAATTTTTTAAGATCATTTTTTTCGCTCTCAAAATTATGATTTTACTTTATAAGATTACAATTTTGCTTCAGAAAAAAACATTTAGCTTGTAAAATACATTTTTTCGCATAATTTGCATTCATTCGTTTGTCTTTTCTAATGTACAGCATTCATATGATTATTCCCCCCTCAATAATACAAATTTCAGCTTGTGAAATAAATTCTCACAAAAAAAGCCTCTTTTTTTTATTTGCAAGATTACAACTACCTTTTAAAATACTCATTTATTCGAAAGATTCCAACTTGTCCTGCAGGCGACAAGATAGTGTTTTTTTTTTCTGCAAAATTATGACTT
Source organism: Hippocampus kuda (assembly GCA_901007745.1). Lineage (NCBI taxonomy): Eukaryota > Metazoa > Chordata > Actinopteri > Syngnathiformes > Syngnathidae > Hippocampus > Hippocampus kuda. The sequence continues at coordinate 69,351 of CAAKHF010015116.1, forward strand.
TGTTAAAAAAAAAAGTCAACATTGCCACTGTGGTTGAAGTCATTTTAATTGGACCACTGCATACGTCAGCAGCGAATGTCAGCCCCCCAAAAGACTTTTTGTCCCGGAGTCATTAAAGCGTAATAGGAAGTGTAAAAATGTATAAACAAGCCACATAATGTCTCACCGTATATGCACGCTGTCGGAATCCTCGGGAGTGCTTCAAGTCGGCCATGTTTTATTCATAGCGCAGAGAAAACAGTAGGCGCACACGCCTGTCATTTGCATGTTCACACCTAAACTCGACGCCCCCGCCCATACTGTGAGTCATTCCCAAGTATGAGTGTGTGTGTGCGTGTGAGAGAGTGGCGGGCTTGGATGGCTTTCTTGGCCCAAAAAATAAAAAAAATTTTAAAAAAATAGCAGGCGAAAAAAAGTGTTGATGCGTGATGAGTGCCAAAACAGTTTCTGTATTCAAGCAATATTGTCAGTTAACTTTTTAAACATGTTTCTGGGTATTATACCAAAAGGAGAAAAAAAAAAAAACAATTTTGTCAGTGAGGTTGTGACTGTTCTCTTAAGAAAAAAAAAGATCTCAAAATATTCATAAATGATATGTTCTTACCTAAAAAAAAAAAAATGTGTGCTTCAAATTTGGTGGCAATTGAAATAAAATCTTACCTCCCCTTGGGTTGAAAGAATCATTGATGACCAAAGTATTTTTTTTGACAGCCGATTCATCTTTGAAGGACTCCGAGAATTTACCAAAATGACCTTAAAAATGCTGCTTCAAAACAGCATGGCCGAATTCCTCTGTGTTTTCAAGCGTCATCTTGAGATTTGATTTGATTAATTTTTTTGTGGGTCTACTCATAATAAACATTGCTTTCATTTTTTTCATTTTTCAAATTTTTTTTTTTTTGTTGCAGGAATGGATTACTAAAGCCGATGACGCTGATTCTCCACTTTGCAGAGTTTTATGCAGCGTCGGTAGTTCTAATGTCGGGATTATATATACATAGAGTGAATATTTTGAGTCGATGATGCGTCTGCCTTCTTGCCGCCGCCTACACGGACGGCATTTGCATGCGAGGATAAATGACACGGACGTCTTCTGGTAGACGAGCGGTGGGAGGAAGAATGTCTATCCGGTCAAAATGTCATGACATTTTCTCAAATGAGAGCACGCACGCCGACACGCGTCGCGCTCCAACGGCTTGACGTTGACTTGATTCACGTGCCGCATGGAATTGTTATCGTCCATTTAAAATCCAACAAAAAAAAAAAAATATGTGTTCATCGTGACAGTCATCAAAAAAAAAAAAAAAATTTACGATTTTACGATTTAGCAATTTACGATTTGCATGCGACAATTCAAATTCAAAGGAATGGGGAAAAAATAACAACACAATGGAGGGAAATGAGTCTATAATAAATAAAATAAATGAAAGAAAACCAAATCATACTGTATCCTAACAAAAAGCTGTTAGCTCAATGCTAACATTTGATTCCAAACACTGTCGGCTGGCTAGCAGAAATTAGCATCGACGCTACTGTCATTCCAAATCTTTGAACTGCTGCTACCACACTTGGGGCAGCAACACATACAAAGCGAGCATTCGACAGCGCTCACAGGCATACGTGGACATAAAAAGTCAACACATCCTCTGATCAAAAAATGCCATTTCACAAAATGAGTCACTTCAAAATGTAAACTGTCAACTTAAATTGAAAAACATTTTCCATGCGGTGAAGTAAGAACAAATGTGATCATATCCTCCTATTCAGACTTCATAAATTACATGAGTGTTAAACGGGAGAGCGCTTACACCTGCCAAAACAAACGACCACAAGCTTCAAGATAGCATATCATGTCAAATGCTACGTGACAAATTTTTCAGCAAACTGAAAGTAGAGATACCGGAAAATGGAACAGTAACGCTGTGTTTCCCTCTTTGGAATGGCCTCCCGCTGAACGTTGAGTTGAGTATATGTACACGGTTACTGCCCCAAACTGATGCTAATTCTTATTAGCATTGTGCGCTAAACAGCGTAAGTGCAATAAAGGCCCCTTTCCATGCTTCTGCTTGCCTTTATTTGCGTTGTCCGTGGTTGTCTCCTCCGTTAGCGACACGGCGTGCGAGTGCCACGCAATCACAGCCAATTAGGCCCCTCTGCTGTCGTGTGTGCGCGCGAGCGCGCGTGTCTGTTCTAGCCTATTAGCGAGTGATCCCGTTGATTAGCCGTCGAAGCTAATGCCAACTGTCACGTCTGTGGAAGCAAAAAATAAAAAATAACCAACCGTTAGCTCACAGTGAAAACAAAACCATTAAAGAAATCATCAGCATCAAACTAATTTTGTCGACTTTGTGTGAATGGCTTGTTTTTTTTTATTTTTCCCCCCCCTTAAGAAAAAGTTGTATTGTTTTGAGGAAAAGTTGGATTTTTAAGAGATTTTTTTTTGTTGCGGATTTTTTTTTTTTTGCTGACTCCCGCCACCTGCTGGTGCGAAACAAAAACCTGCGAGATCAAACCGTTCCCGCTCAGCGCCGTGCACCGGATGGTTAGTCGGTGCTGAAATGAAGTCATCCAAAGCATCCGAAACATGCAAATCAAGCCACTAATGATAAGATTTGCGTTGTGGATGATCCATTTTGACAACTTTGCGCTGTGATCAAAGCTTGTGTGTGCACCAAAACAGCAAGGCAGTGTTTGGAGGAGGAGAAAAAAAAAAAAAAGATGGTGTCAATAAAACGACAAGAAAAGAGAGAATAATAGGGACTTCTTTCTGAGTGTGTGTGTGTGTGTGTGTGCATGTTCATAATTAAGCAAAGCGCTTTGAAGGCGAGTGACAAGGTCGGGCGATAATTATTATAGACTCTTATTTTTTGGAAAATATATATCATGAGCGTTTTGTTTTGACGCCTATTTGGGTGGGTGTGTGTCTGTGCTGAAGGTCCAAGAAAAGCACAAGCAGAAATAAAAATCCTCCAAAAAAGTGTGACTACTTTTAAGATATTTTGGGGGAGACGAAAAACTCATAGTATGGGAATAAAGACAAATCTTTGTTTTTTCTTTATTTTAACCCTTTAGGCTCCTTTTGTAAATATTCAGAATTTATTTATTTATTTTTACATTTCAAAAGGTTGTAGCTCGAAAATGGTAAGAGATAAAGGCAGACTGTAAATGCCGCATTTTCAAGAAAGTAGCCGTTGTTGAAACAGTTTCTTGCGGCCTCTGCTTGGTTTGGATTGTCCGGCACTGTTGTGGAAGTCACAAAGCGGCGGTGTGACTTACCAATCAAGTCGAGTCAGAGTTTGTTTGCGAGCGACGGCTTGACACGACGCGACGACGGCGGCCCTCACGCGGAAGGTGGACTCAATGGCACGATGCCAGACGAGCCGTCGCTCACGTAGACGAGGCGAGCGTCGGGTTCAACTTGAAATCTCGTTGGTGACTTCCTCCATGCAAATCTGCATTCTTGTGGCGCGGCTGGGAGAAGAAAAAAAAAAAAGCAAAGAAGCTTCTTTCACTTGTGACTGACACCTTGAGGCGACTTCAACTCAGCGAGACTCTTTGGTAAACAAAATGTTCAGAGCTGCTCGGTGACTCTCTAGTTGGGTTTCGAATGAGGGTCACGCGCTTGAAATTCGGGTCCCAAGCTAAGATTATGTTTTCAAAATGCCAGATTTCGAGGTTTAGAGTTTCAAAGTAGCTTTATTGTTTCAAAGGATGGGCTTTCGTGTTGAATTTACAAATCCAAGGGCAGGTTTTTCGATTCGGGTTTCAAACCCGCGTTCCAGTTTTTAACCAGGGTTACTGTCTCTGGTTTGGCTTTGGGTTTTAAACTAACCCTAACATGTTTTAGGGATTGAAAAAATGATTCTAAACAAACATTAGGGTTTCAAAGGAGGGTTTTGTACCAGGATTAGGGTTTCAAAATCAGGTTTTGAACTAGGGTTAGGGTTTCAAAGCAGTTTTCAGTACTCGTGGGTAATAATGAGGAGGCGAAGAACAAGTCCCACGTGCCCAGTCCCACTTATTTCATCTCGTCATGACTTCAAGTGCACCTGCGCACCCTTTCTAAACACCCTCCCCATCTGCGCACCCCCTCAGGTGAAGTTTGCGACCGCTCAGCACACATGAAAGCAACGCCGCAGGCGGCCGTCAACAAAGCTGCGATCTTGAAGATCGTCACGCTCTTTATGCGCCCGCTCATCGAGTACTTACACCAGGCGAGAAGTTGAGCAGAAACGCACCTGAAGGCTTTAACGGGGGATGCAGCTGTTTACTGCCCTACTTGGCACACTGAGGTGGGGGGGAAGGAATCAAAAAACACCTTGCAATGAACATGTAACGTGGAACCGGACTAAAGCACAAAGAACCAGGTTCCTCATTGTTTACTTACAAGGGATGGACCATTATTTTATTCCACAAGAGACTAAGGGCAAGGTGCAGCAAAGTGGAGACTGTGGAGTGTAGTGTCTGGTGTTAAGGGACACTAACAGGTGAGCCTAACTTGTTGTGTTTAATTATTTTACTTTTTTCCCTCGACTTGGATTCTCAAATGCTTCTGCAAGTTTAAGTCGGAGGAGACTGAGGGCAAATGGAGACTGTAAGCTGTTTTTCTCCATTGTTCTATGATGAAGCGATTTTATTCAAGAGGAGGATAAGGGCAAAGTGCAACAATGTGGAGTCTGCAGAGTGTATATGTACAGCGCGACAGCGCAGGCACAGGCTAAGCAAACTATGTTTATTTTTGTCATCTTCCAATTAAAAAAAATGACGCTGCATTTATATTCAAGACGAAACGACAGCATTCAAATCTACGACATGACAACTGAGGAAGCTCACGTTTTTATTTATTGTCATCCTCAAATTTAACAATGGCACAGCAAATGTATCCGAGGGGAGACTGTGGGCAAAATGCTCAGAGTTGTGACTGTTGAGTGTTAATACTGCAGTGTTCAGATCAAAGGCATAGTGTCTGAGGAAGCTAACATTAGGATCTATCGGGTTACAGGGCGCATGAAAGGGATAACAATGATGCAACACATTTATCAGAGTGGAGACTGTGGGCAAAGAGGAGACTGCGGAATGGAATGCCACAGTGTTCAGCTGTAAGACACGACAACTGATGAAGCTAACATTAGCATTCATTGTTTTTTCATTGTCATCCTCTAATTTAAGAATGACGCAACAAGATTATCCCAGTGGAGACTGTGGGCAAAATGGAGCAAACTAAAACGTGAGCATATGTGGCTACTACTTTGCTGTACTAAATATTTGCTCTTTGTTATTTATTGTGCGTGCGTGCCCAGGCTGTTTTTGGTTCAACATTTGTGCGTGTGTGTGCACGCGCGGTGCAGGTTACAGGCTGTCAACAAAGTGGGGAGATGAGTTTCGCATGAACGCTTCAGCACTTAGCTTTCATCGGGCTTTTCCCACCCGGGCGTCTGTTTTTGTTTGCCGTCGGTCTTGTGTTGATCTTTTTGTTTCCCCTCACGAATGCTAAGTCGCTTTGGAGTCATTCAAGTCGCACAGGTTGGCCTTTGCCGCTGCCTTCCGATACGCACTCAGAGTAGGATTGCATCAGATTATCGTCATTAATTTCGCACACTTAAATTGAATAACTTTTGAAATAATTAAATGAACACACGCAGGGCAGCAACACAAGCAAACGGCGCACGGAGAACAATTTATTTTTGTTCTTAATTATGCTGCATCTAGGGTCAGTATAACTCAGCGCTGCCAGGCAAGTTGTGGCACAAAGTGGTACGACACTAAATTTGGGATGTTGAAGAGGGTGAGTCCTAAAAAGTTAGGCAACGCATGATCTACACTAGACAGAATGCCCTCAAAGGAGATGCGACTTATTGAAATGACACATTTGCATTTTTTTTTTTCCCCAAATGCGTACGGGGCTGGTGGTGCGCCAACACTGTCGGGATGTTGAAGAGGATGCATGGCTTGAGAAATTCGGGAGGTTTATCAATGGAGGTACGCAAGATTAAAATCGCACATTAAAATAGTTCATTTGAGGTTAGGCACATAGGAGGGGAGGTGCGCAAAGTCAGTTGGGATTATAAAGCCGGTGCGGAGTTTAGAAGGGAAAGGCAGATTCAAATTTAGGAGTTCCAAATTTAAATAACCACTTCCATTGCCATATTTTGAATATCATTTTGATGCCTATGAGAGGGTGTGCGCCAAGTCAGTCGGGAGGTTGAAGAGGGGTGCGTATCTTAAAATGATTTTTTTTCCTATTTCCTTTCCTTGTCTATGGGGAGTAATGACGCCTCCTAATATGAAATTCACAGTACACACACACACACACACACACACACACACACACACACACACACACACCCCCCAGAAAAATACCTGAATTTAAATTTTCGCCTTCATCTCTCATTCCTATGTCGCGCACACACCTCCACCCCCATTTGTGTGTGTGTGTGTGTGTGTGTGCTTTGTCTCGCACTGCTGCACTCTCGCCGCATGCCAATCTACACACCCCCAGTAAACTCGCTCGAACGCACATGCGCACAAACACGCGCGGGCACGCTCAAGCGTGATGTGCACCCCCCTAGCGCTGCATGGTAAACCAAATTCACTCTGCGCTACGTGGACAAAAGTATCTGGATAAATCAGAACGATTAATAAGCGGACATAGATTGATTAGTAGTCGATCGGTGAATCGGTAGCGGTCTAGATTCTTTTTTCCGCCTGTAAAAACAAGTTCCTGTAAAGCTGCCAGTGTAGCAGTGATCCTTGACTGCTGACTGGCCACTGGAGGGCAGTAGAGGGCTTTGGGACTGCTGTGTAGCTTAAGTACAATGAAGCCCCCAAGTGTATGCGCGCGTGCGTGTGCGTGACCAATGGCTAGTGTAAATGTAAATGAAAGTCGTTGTCGCCCTGTGAAATTGAATCTGAAACGTCCTCTCATGTCGAGTCCATGTACTGTATAGATCAGATATCATACAGCATAAAGGCTTCCACAACCAAAACGGGTCAATTTAGCAGCGGAAAGGCACTTGATTCTCCAAGAGTGGTACGCACCACCCTCCTTTGGTTCGCTCCTTGGGTGTGATTGATTTCATGCTGGCATGATGGAAGGTGATGTCAATGGGTTTGATTTGGATATTTTTTTTCAGGGTGCGTGCAGGGTAGAGGGGGTGCGCCAATTCTTTTGCGATTTGAATCATGCAGGCAACAAGACAAAATTCCCGTTGATTACGTGTTTTGTCTTGCTGTTGGCATGATTTTTTTTTTTTTAAGGATGTGTGGGCGGGGGAGGCGGTGGGCTTACTTTAATACGATCTCCAACCAGGGTGTGTTCAATAATTTTGGATGAGACTTGTATGAAGCATGGTGTGCACATCCCTCTTTTAATGTCTATAAAGTTGTTTTTTTTTTTTGTTTTGTTGGGTGTATCTTTTTTTGTGTGGTGCAAGGGTTAAAAAGTTTGGAAAAGTATGGGATGTCACATCCTAAACCACGGGTTACGAAAGAATGATGCGCGCACCCCCTCTGTTGGTCTGTCAAATTTATGTACTGTGACATTTTGTGCGATATGTGAGGCG
>CAAKHF010015119.1:0-31494 GCA_901007745.1 Hippocampus kuda
AACACTCAAAATTGTCCCTAGGTGTGAGTGTGAGTGTGCATGGTTGTTTGTCTCTGTGTGCCCTGCGATTGGCTGGCAACCAATTCAGGGTGTCCCCCGCCTACTGCCCGGAGACAGCTGGGATAGGCTCCAGCACCCCCCGCGACCCTAATGAGGATGTAGCGGTTCGGAAGATGAATGAATGAATGAAAAAGTGAATATGACTAAATGTTAAGGCTGAGCTATGGAGGGATGACGATGTTGATGACATTTGTTTTTTTTTTTTTTTAATTGTCAGGAACATATTGTACAGTTGAACCTGCATCACAAGGGAGGAACTTGTATTGATTGGTTAATTCTTTAAAATTTGAACATCGGTTTTACAACCGCTCTTGAAGGCAACACTGCCGCATCTCATTTACGTCAATGATGATGTCACTGAAATGCACTCACGGGACACTTCATTGCGGACGTTGTCTGATTTGACAATCACTTTTGATTGACACCTGTCAGAGACTCCTCACGTGCACGTCCGCAAGCTGGAACAACTTTTGGAATGCACTGGTACATGTCAATCTCTCTCTCTCTCTCTCTCTCTCTCTCTCTCTCTCTCTCTCTCTCTCTCTCTCTCTCTCTCTCTCTCTCTCTCTCTCTCACACACACTTCCTCAGTTGCAGTTTCACACAGTCATCGGTCTCTCACCTAAACCCACATGCATGCACACTCCCGGTAACCTTGTGTGAGATGAGTAAGAGCAAGATGAGGGACTAACACTCATAAACACCCACATACCGACTCACTCATTTAGAGAGACTCGCACTCAACTCACGCGCTCGATTTCTTCACTCTCACTGTTTCAGTTTCTCTCTCACATTCGCACACTCTCAAATACTTACAGCAACACTCATCTGGATATGTCACACTCAGACACACTCATATTCATCTCTCTGCCATGCTCCGACTCACTGACAGATCTGCGTGTGTGTTTGTTGTTTAGCAACCGCGTGGCCCCAAGCAACCACGACCGGATACAGCGGCTGAGGCAGGAATTTCAGCAGGCGCAGAACGTTCCCGACGCCGACGCTGATGACGACCGCAGGCGCGCGTTCGGCTTCGAGCAGCCGTGGGTGAGTGTCTGACGACGGGATGCTAACAGCGTTAGCGATGAGATGCTAACCAACACTAACCGCCGACCAGACTAGACCGGACGCCCACCCGACGCTAACACAAGCACACGCACACCCCTTTGGACTGTCTGCATGCGAGCATCACCACTAATCTCATTGGTCCGTTATCTCTGTCAAATCGTTGGCATGGACACGCCCACCAAGTTGACAACTCTTGTCAAATCAGGGGAGGGGCTGTCAGCTCATCAGCTGTTGTCTTTTTTCTTTTTTTTTAAATTTGGTGCCTTTTCACACTTTAATTGAGCAAAATGATCAAACGTAGGTTATGTGTATTTCTGAGCCAGTTTGAATGTGAAACGATGTTTGTGTGCTGTCGCAAGGATGAAATGATCTTATGAACTCCTTTTGAAAGACTCAACAGCAGGCACTTTTGAACTTTTGTGTTGTACAATTCTTGTTCAAATGGAGAGGTTTTTTTAATCGTGATTGTTAGCCACCGTCCATTTTTTAATGTTTGTCAATGTGCCGATGTGGTTCGCCTTTTAGATTACAATCAAATCCGCGGAGAGCCGAGAGACTCTATTTTCTTCTCTTCTTTGTCTGCGTAATAAAAAGTTTTTCTGATACGTTTGACTCTTTCAGCACAACAAGGAAAACAACGTTTGGGCAACAAGACTGAAAGATTTCATACCACAGGAACCGAGTCTCAGAACTCAATTTGCATAATCTCCTCATTCACACACTAAAAAAACTTGGTTTTAGAGCTTCCTTGAGGTCTTTCTTAGTACCTCCAAGGCTCTGCTTGCATGTAGGAATCAATACTGTCATTTATTCATATATATATCTATCTATATATATATATATATATATATATATATTTATTTTTTTTTTTCTGGTCCTATATAATTGATCACTAGTTATGCCAGGAGTGCTCAAGAATTCTGACAAATCAATGAATCAATTATATCCTGAGACAACTGATACATTTAAAAATGGAAAAAGATACTTTTTAATGAACTGTGCTGTTCCGATCAGTGGTGTATGCGATGTTTCCAAAACCAATCGATCATCCATGAGTGAGATCGGCCAATTCCAAAACCGATCACATGGGCGAGTGTCCGGGTAAGAAAACCCTGAAACGAGCTGTACATTTTACAATTTAAGAGCTGCTCCCTTTTGATTATTTTAATCCAACCCTAGTGAGAAGGTTTGGAAAATGGATTGATAAATTAATCTGTCAATTATTTTTTTCAATTAATTGATTAATCAGATTTGGGTGAAAAAAAATTCTGTCCAAATTTAAATCGTTTGGATATACATAAACAGGTCATTCTTTTAAATGAACAGTGCAGAAAATGCACAAACAAACGCCAGGCCTTTTTGATGGATACGAGTGTTGTGCAGGGAAGGGGGCGGGGCTTAACCTCTGTCCTTATATGGGCGTGATGTTGTGCTCAAAAGTGCACGAATTAACCTTGACTAACATCTTCATCATCATCCTCAGTAACTTGTGTCAGAGTGTCCAGCATGCTTCTCCCTTCACTCCGTCCCCTCCTGTCTTGTTTGTTGTCACCTGACCACCGTTATGACATCATTATGACATCATCATCTTGGCCGGGTAAGTGACTGCACATGTACCTGTTCAGGCAAGCTCATCGTCATCCTTGTCACTTGTCAGTCAGACTTGACAACTCAAATAAAATGGTGGTGCTTAAAATAAAATCCCCCAATTTTATATTTTAAAAAAAAAAAAAATTGTATTTTTATTTTTCCTTTTGTCATTGCTTTATTTCAACTGCGGGGGGGGCAGGATTATCTATTAAATAAAAAATAAATAACTGTGCAGGCCATGTTTTAAGTCACATTCTTAACCATTGGTTGATTGTAATCATTTTTGGTGGGGGGGTCCACTCCTGTCTTGCTTATTTTCATTCCAAACAAGGTGGGGAAAAAAATTCTGCTTGTAACTCTTACTAGAACGTTTTAAGCAATAACTTTTAATCAATAATCAACTTGGATAAGAAAAACAGATTTATTATGTATTTATTTATTTATATTGGGGTTGTGGGGCCATGTTTTTTTGTTTTGGTGAATAAAAAAAATGCCTGGCTCTTTGAGGGTGCAGGATGTAAAAAAAAAAAAAAAAAAATTAAGAAAACAAAACAAAACCTTGAAGCGTCCAGGCTATGTTTTAGGGGGCAATATTGACTGTTGGTTGGGCTGCGCAATATGGTCTTGAAATAAAAATCCCCCATTTTTTTTTTTTTTTCAAAACAAAAATACTATTTAAATCGATTGGCTGCCCATACCTCAGGTCAAAAGTTTCCAAGTCTTGACTAAGAACACGCTCCAGCAACAAAAATGAGCGTCATGTCTTTGGAAAATGCCAGTGACTCTATGACAGTACTGTATTCAAATGGTTCATGATAATGTCATATGATGTCGTTTCCAGTCCAACGGGCCCAGCGCGGCGGCCGGGCACCAGCCGGGTCGTCACTCGGTGTCGGTAGAGGTTCAGATGCAGCGTCAGCGGCAGGAAGATTCTTTTGCTCAGGCTCAGCGGCAGTACAGCTCACTGCCACGGTAAGAAGATGTTCATGTATGAATGCGTGTATTCGTCTGTATCATGTTTATTTGTGTATTTCCACGTATGTTTGCAGATGTTTTTGTGCATTCAATTGTTCATCCATGTTACGATATGTCTACGTCCTGTATGTTTACCTACGTTTGTGTGTTCTGGATGTGTTTGCTTCATGTTTTGTCTTGTTTGTTCATTGTTCATGTCGCCATGTATGTCCACAAACGTTCGCCTCTCCGTTTAGTTTTGCATCTGTTCACGTTTGTCGTTGTTGTTCGACGATGCACATTGTTGTACGTGAATTATGTTCATGATAGTTGGTTCATGTTCATATGTTTGTCACGTCCGCGCCTACCGCCCTCAAGCTCATGCACAGGCCGTCTTTGTCCAAATGAAAGGAGAGCGTGACCACCGAGAAGATTGTAAACCATCGGAGCGTGCGGGAGAAGAAAACCCAAGCTTTATTTTTCCGGCGCGATTCGGCGAGCAGCGGGAGATAGCGACGGCGGCGTTCGCTGTTCCTTGAAAAGAAGAAAAGACGATATTCGGTTGTGGTGATCACATTGAAACAAGTGTGAGGAGGACAACGACGATGGGTTCTTCCCGCTGGCTGATAAACACGTCTATTATTGATAGACTGGGAGATGAAATAGTTGGCGGTGTCTGCATTTGGATGCTCGTTTGACGCTTTTTGGACCCTCGGCTCCTTTCTTGCACGATGCGTCAGCTCAACTGATGGTGGATTTTGGCTTGCACAAAATGGATTTTACTCCACCTGTTGCTGAACCTATCCCACAATTCATAAATATTACAAAATGTATTACAATGTGACATATACTGGCCAACAATTTTAAACTTTTTTTTTAACCCTTTGAGGGATAGCAGTCTCTACAGTGGACAGCTTATTAAGTTATCAGGTTACAGGGTACATGACAGGGTCAAATCATAGATGCAAGAAAACTTTTACTCTCGCACATCAGGTTTTAATAAGAAAAATAATAATCATATAAAATACACAATGCATACGATAACATAAAACAACAATTTAATTGATATGGTCCTTCCGTATCGGAGATCATCACACCGTGACTCTGGTTGCCATTGACGAGCATGTCTGTGGCCTTTTGCATTGTCTGCTCGCACGAAGCTTGCAGAAGGCAAAGCGGTGTGGTTGTTTTATATACACAAAGTGTATTTTCATGATGAGCTTTAGAGTAAACTTTCATCTCTATTCTGATATTTGTGTTCATGAGATGATGTTGGTTTATTTTGGTGTGTAGCCAACCCCGGAAGAATCCCAGCTCCATCTCTCAGGACTCATGGGAAAAGTCGTACCCGGCTGGGGAGGTCTTCCAGACGGCCAAGGACAATCCTCGTTACTCCAGCTACCAGGGCTCCCGCAACGGCTTCCCCAGCGTAGCCAACGTCAACGCCAGGGTCCTCCTCGAGGCGCAGGAGCTCCTCCGGCAAGAGCAGAGGCGGCGAGAGCTGGAGGCCAAGGAGCGGGCCTCCCCCAGAGACGTGCTGGCCTCCCCGGTGGCATCCCCCAAAGGTCCGTACCGCCACGACGTGCCACCTTCGCCCTCGCAGCTCGCCAGACTCAACCGCATCGGCTCTGAGAAAGGACGACTATTTTATTCTTGAGGGTTAGCCCCCACCTTAGCCTGGCATCCGAGGCGTCCATTTTGTGACACGCTTATCGCCGGCATCCGTTCTGTGAACCCGAAACTGTGCGGCCCGTTGTTCGAACCCCCTCCAGCCATGGCTTGACACGCACAATCGGTACCTTGTCTTCAGTTTTGTTCCTGGCGACAGTTGTCAGATATTTCGTTTTCCGGCTCAGTGCTAGGCTAACATGCTAACCAGCCCGAATAGGTCGCTCACATGTGAAGTCACTTCCGCTTTGTTTTTGTTTGGGTTTTTCCCTGCTCACCATCTTGTGTGGATAGCATTCAACTGTTTGCATTTGATTGCGTAACGTGCCTCTGGGTTGTTCTAAAAATGGTGCACTGATGCTGCGTGTTATAACCGAAGATAATTATGCACCTAGGCCAGGAAGGAGACTGAAGAAATTTTTAAAACACGGCAAGCGAAGTGGCAGACCTCCGTGACCAATCTATAGTTTGGGTTCCTGTGTGCAGCGATCGCATTGTCAGCACTTAGTCGGCTTATCTTTAAGATCGTAGTGATTATTTTATATCGACAAAATGTAAAAAGATCTCATGAAACAATACTAAATTGCATGCCGCTAATGTTTTGGATTCATTAGCAAGCTAGTTGGCTACTGCAAGCCTGCTAGCGGACGTGTCTTGAGGCAAACGCCGATCGCTGCTATTCATACAAGCGAATAATAGCAAATTAACAACACCCGTTGGTTTAGCCACTTGTGCGACAACTTAAACAGCTTCTTCAGACACGATTTTGAAGTTTACACGCTGTATCCATCCACTAAGAAAATAGCTGTAATCTTCCAGTAAATTTGTAAGCTTTCATCTGGCGTGTGTCACAGAGCATGTCGTCAAGTAGTAAACAATGTCGGGATCTCCGGCGAAAAATCAAACCTTGGACAGTGTGTATGGCTCGATTTCTCCAGAGTAACTTTCTGTCAGCATTGCGAGTTGTGGATCAACTCGTAAGTCATCAAAATACTTGGAAATTGCCATCGTAAAACTAGTTGATCGCTGTTAATAGCTCTGTGTGCATGTGTACAGCACGTGTGTAACCTCCCACGGTGGCAGCGCCAGGAAAAAAAGAGACCTCCCAGAATGCCTTGCTGTGAGATGCGTACAAGTGACCGAAAGTGATATTCGATCTACTTGCGCTTCATCCTACCAAATTAAGTGAATAGGAAAAAAATCTGCACAGTGGAGGGTTTTAATATTATTTGCCACCTCAAAGCTGAGCCTACCATGCTAAACAGTACATATCTACGTTCAGTCAACCTCCTATCCCACGGATGTTTCATTCTTGTTTTCCGTCTCAATGCTATGCTACATTCACTTTCTGTTCTTCCTTCCTTGGTTCTCCCTTGAAAAGAGAAAACGAACAGTGTTTTTGGCTTCCGTGTCGATAAACGATTCATCGCCCTGACTTCCATGTCCTGATTTGGTGAACTTCCTGTTCCGCCTCCCAAAATAAAACTTGTCCCCCTAAAGCAGGGGTAGGGAACTCCGGTTCGGCCTGAAACGATCATGAACAATTGAATCAGGTGTGTTGGAGTAGGGAGGGATCTAAAACAGGCAGGATATGGCTCTCGAGAAACCGGAGTTCCCTACCCCTGCCCAAAAAAGATGGAAAAATGGGACATGCTGTGTCGCTAATAAAAATACAATCCCCCCTCCCCCTTCATGAATAATTAATGAGGTGCTGTCTCTGTGGATGCTCTACTAGGAAGTGTTGACAGCTCTGATTTGCTGTCTAACTCCCATCTAATCCCCCCCACACCTCCACTCTGGGCTCGGCTCACTGGCCTGCCTGCTGCTCCGGGCTTTCAATGTTGTTGTTCATTAGCCCACCTCCGTGCCTTCATCATCCTCCCCCCTCTCCCACTTCATTGTCACCCTCGTCCTGCTACTCACCCCCCAACCCCTCTCCGCTTCCTCTCACGAGCTGCTCTCTCACGCTGAATTTTTCATCGGCAGCCACCTGCTGCCTGCGCTAGAAGAAAGAAAAGCAGATGCAAAGACGACCACAAATTAGCTCGCTTTGACACAATTGGGCCTTTGAGTGTTATGCTAGCTAAGTAGCGTGTGTCGTCAGGTAACACACAACACTGCTAGCACCTTTTTCGCGAGGCTATCGCGGCCCTGTTAGCGGTTGATGCGTCTTTAGCGACATTGTCAGGGCCTCATTACCATTACTGGTGGCTGAATTTTTCATCGGCAGCCACCTGCTGCCTGCGCTAGAAGAAAGAAAAGCAGATGCAAAGACGACCACAAATTAGCTCGCTTTGACACAATTGGGCCTTTGAGTGTTATGCTAGCTAAGTAGCGTGTGTCGTCAGGTAACACACAACACTGCTAGCACCTTTTTCGCGAGGCTATCGCGGCCCTGTTAGCGGTTGATGCGTCTTTAGCGACATTGTCAGGGCCTCATTACCATTACTGGTGGCGACGTTACTCCCATTGCTGTTAGCATCTATTTTAGGAACTCTGCTACCACTTTGTGAGCAACATTGACAGCCTCTTTTCAAGCATCATTGTTGGCAACATCGCTGGCGTCGCCGTTAGCAAATCTGTCAGAAACAGTGATAGGACATTGTTAGCATCTTTGGACCTCATTCATAATAAATCCATAGAAATGTTATCCCTCTGCTCACAAGTACAACATGTTCACAAAATCACCATCCCGTTGATGACGCTTGCGTACTGGCCAATTTGTTTCTCACCAACCCGCGTATGTTAGTGAATCAGAATTCATTCTAAATGATGAGCATGTGCCCACAAGCTGCAATCTGCATGAAATGTGCCCATAACTCTCTCCGTTCGAGCTTGGGAACTTTGCAAGAGATGGCCACAAAACTTTCATAACTTTCTTAATCTTTAGCCTATTTTCACAAGGATGGTATCATTGAAAAGCTTGCCACACTCCGAAGCTGACAACATATAATAATCATGTTCATGATTTGTAATTCATTCTAAATTAGAGAATGCGGCCTTGTTGCCATTTACTCCCAATTCAAGCTAATTCCATTCAGTGTTGTTTTTGTCAAAAGATTACCTTCGCCCCTGCTAAAAGCTTAGCTAGGCTACGTTAAGATGCTAACATGAAGTGAAGTAAATTAGTCATTTCTTGAACTCTCCAAAGAAGCCATAAAAGTTTTGGAATCAAACTTTGCCATCGTACTTTGCGTTCCAGACTGGATGCTAATGAGCTAGGTCACTAGTGAGCATCATCATCATCATATTACTCTTTAAACGTGTGAAACTTCTTAAATTGTATTTTTAATGTATTTTTACCATTTTGTGCATGTAAACAAGTTGAGAAGACAAAATGAAATGTGTGTGTGGTCGCCACAGTAACAGATGTGATGGCAAATTGGTTGTCTCTGCGCTAGTTGCGATGTTGCAAGGTGCCTGATGATGATAATCATGATGATGTCATATTTTACACGCAGAAAGTATACTTTTGCTTATAGTCTTTGTAATACTACAGTATTTCATGAAGTCCTGGTACTCCTTCCTCTTTTCTGTTTGGACTATAAATGCCACTGTGGCCACTTTGGAGTGAGCGATCGGCCATCTTGGATCTATCTTTGTATCCTGATTTTTATTTTTATTTTATTTTTTAAGTAGGACGAAAAGTGGAAGCTGATGTGCAATTGTTTATTTTTCTTGGACATGTTATCATAAGTCGCTTGTTGTGTACATATCAAAATGTAGAATAAAATGTACGTTCTTGCTAAGATTGTCATCATTAGCGCCTAATAAGCAACATTTCTAGAAGCACTGTTGGCTTTTTTCTTTTCAACATTATCAACTTTGCTATCAATGCTGTTAGCAGCATGTCCTCTTGTTGGCAATGCTGCTAGTGCTTTGATAGCAAAATTGTTACCCCTATGTCAGTTAGCATCATTTTAGCAATACGGCCAGCACCCCTGTATTCCATTTTTTACACGTTGTTAACCTATTGAAAGTGTTGAAAATAGATTGAGAACAAATGTATCTTGAACCCTCAAAATGTCTGACAAAGTCATGAAGCATGCAGTGTAATAGTTGCCTTAATTTCCTTTATTTATGATTGTTTACGATTTTAATTTCCTTAAAGGTACTAATTTTCCAAGTGCAAGGATGCCTCCCGACAATGCCAATGCTGTTATCCGAAACGCCGTGTAGCAGCAGCCGAGTTTCAAATAGTAAAAGTGTTTCCATCCCGAGAAGAACACGAAGTAAGAAAGAGCCATGGACGACCTCTGAGAGGAAGGTCATGTGTCAACAGCTTGGAAGCAGATGTCAGGACGAAGTGATGTCACCTGGGAAGATGACAACGCCATCTGCCTCATCACTGTAGTGGAAAGATCATCGCGTCACCAATTAGCATTAGAGTGCAGTCATTTACAGTGGAATTCAGATTTTTTTATTTTTTGTAGTAGCAGCTTTGTTTCATTTTGTTCAAAATGGAAATGAAATCTTGGTCGACGCTGCTTGGTGACCTTGGTCTCATTTCTGCGGTCATTGGCTGAAAGTTGGCAATAAAACCATTTTTTTAAGTACCTGGAGTAAAACGGCAGCAATTCCGGCAGAATATGAATAGAAGGGGGGGGGGTGTTTATATTTTCATTATTGTGACGCAAGCAACTCCAGGTCAAGTAACCAAGCTAGCAAAATCATTCATCAACAGCGAGCAGCTCAGCTAAAACCAAAACTTGTTCACGTGTCATGGAAGTTGACTTGGTGGAGAGTGAAGACGAGCGTGGGGGTCAGAGGGTCGTCGTCGAGGGTTTCGTCTGACCTCTCAGGAAGTTGAGTGATGATTGATGGTGACTTTGCCACCTGCTGAGCATGAATCGTCTTTCTCGATGAGCACATGAGCTTTGACCTTTCAACTTTGCTTGCATCTGTTGAGCTTCCGCACATCTTCTGACGCCTTACCAAAGTTTTAGCTTTTCCACATTGGTTCAGCAACCACCACCTGGACAGAAAACCTTTGCCTTAGCCTTCTATGTGCAGACAAACCAACATACACAGTACTTAAATTTCTCATGTGCTTATCAGTCAATCAAATATTAAATTAGTGGACCAACTGGAGCCTCTGGAGCACGTAAGAGGAAAAGTGCTGAAGCAGATGGGAGATGACAAGAAAGGCCAAATTTGCAAGGGAATGGTCACATTTTAGGTTGCTCCACCTACGGTGAGTAAATTGCGAAGCTACACAGCCTTGTTTAACTCTGGAGAACCCAAGAACCCTTTTTGTCTTTGGAAAACGATGAATTATACATTAAATGACTGCTATATGTTCACTGAACACCAAAATATGTTATTTCAAATATTTAATGCTTAAATTCTAATTTAGGATTAGGGCCAAATTTGACCCTTTGGGATTTAAGGATAGCATTTGAGTAGCAGAATTTATAGGGGCCAAATCAGACCCCGTGGGTTCTCCAGGGTTTTAACTTAAGCACTTAGAGAAGATGTACTTGCCAACACATGTACCTACTAGTACTGTACTTGTACATAGTGATGGAAGCACAGCGGAAAATTACCATAAGAACCAACATACGTACTTGACTACTAACTAGCTAAAACTTGAGAACTAGCTAAAACTTCCTAATGGGGCTACATGACAACATACACGCCAAGTAGTGTGCATACTTAGTCTTTTGCTTTCTTCACATTTGTTAGCGCGCTATTTGTTCTTCCTACACATTGCCCTTTCACACTTTCCACCACTTATTTTCGATGACTGCATTTTCTCATCTTCTTTCGACGAAAATACTTTCTTGCTAGCAAACTTTGTAACGTGACTTCAGTTTGAGTCAAGTTCTTTCTGCCTTCATGCTCAGGGTCGTCTGTTTTCTCGGACTTAACGATACCTTTATTCCTACTTACTTACTTTGGGCTGTCGATCTTATTTTTTAAACAGCATACTTTTTGACTAGCATGCCATTCACTTATTGTACATGCAAATGTGCCTACATTCTGGTCGTGAACGTACTTAAATCATGTCTTCTTACAATTGTAGAACAGAGACAGATAAATGGAGAAAATGACTTCCTGATGTTCTCAACTTGGCAAGAGTGAACCGAAATGTGCCCATAACATATGTTTATTCCGATTCCATCTGCTCACAGCACATTCCATTTTCCTCTTATCGGCCTCTGCTGTTTGACATGCAGTCCACAGCCCGGTCCCATCCAAATAAGAGCATCTATCTGCAGATGCACATGTACAGGTGATGTATAAAATAACAAAACAAGATTGTGTGTTTGTGCAGGTGCACCAAACCTGTTGGGATGATGTTCTGTACTGTACTTTCATTTTCATCCTTCTATGCATCTTTCTCTACCAGTTCTAGCAATTTTCTACCGTAGTGAATGCCTGCAGCATTTTAAATACAGATGGATAGGAGGATGTTAACATTTTGGATAATGAGCTAACAGTGGTGCTCCTGTGGAAGCATCCCAAAGCCGTCTCCTCTTTCCATGACAAAGCCTCCCCGAGAATTAGGAGGCACTCCATCACCGGTGTCCGCTTTGATGGCCGTCAAAATGAAAGGCGCTCGCACAGGGACGTCAGGGTGAAAAGGGGTCAGCGCCACTCTGATATTACATCGCCCTTATATGGGAGGTGCGCATCCGCCCGGTGCAAGCCTCCCGACGCTACTTTGATGTCCGCCTCCCCCGGGTCACGACCCCATAACTTAAGAGATTAAAGCTGCAGCTATTGAATGACCTTTCAGCAAAGCAATTTTTTAGCTGCCTAGCATGCTAACTAGCATTGATCCAGGCTACCTTTTACCTCACATTTTAATATTTCCAACATTATACTTCAAAATATTTGGTTTGCAGAATGTTTTTTTTAATGCATTTGTGTTCGCTCTTTCGCAGTCTGTAGCACTAACAATCTACTACTTTCCTATTTCCCATTAGTGACATTTTTGACTGAGTGAATGTTAGTGATCAAGTCGCACCTGGATGCACAGGTGTTTCAAATCAGCAATCATACACAAAGCAAAGGTCCTCTCGAACGGTCTGAAAGTTCTCACTTATTGTAGAGGTGCGGACTTAAAAGTGATGGCTGCAGAAGAAAATTAAAAAACACGTAATCATCATTTTAGGCCTGATTTCAAATAGTTTGACTCTGTTTGTTTCTGTCTACGGATGTCAAAGGTGGTCAAAGAGCACATTTCCCCGTGGTGGCTCAGGCGTCCATCAATCATTTTGTTGCAAAATGAACTCATTTAAAGTGAAAATAGCTTGAGAACAAATCTGTAAATGCTCTTAAACATTGGAGAAGTGATAAGCTCCGGCTGTTTCCTCATTCGGCGCAAGCAAGCTGTGCGGCATGATAAGGTAAGAGCATACAGATTTCTTTCTGCCTCCTACACGTATGTTATATGTACAGTGTTCTACTGCTTATTTCTTTGAAAAAGAGTTTGCAAGTGATGGTTTGAAAGGGGCGATTGCTTGATAATCGGTGCACAGAATGAATGGCTGGATGGAAGTTAATAACTGTTTTGACACCAGGGTTGGGCATTTTAGCAATGATGCCACATGGGAAATGAACGCTTGGTGAGGGTCAAGCTAAAATGGTAATGCTAACCTCAGCTTTGTCTATAGCAGGGGTGTCAAACTCATTTCTTTTGCGAGGCCACATTGAAGTGACCGTTTTCCTTGGAGGGTCGTTATGACTGTGAAAGCTTTTAAAGAAGTCAAGAATAATGTTTGAGTCAACGATTGTTTATGTTACTGAAGATGAGAGAAAATGCTTACAATAGCTCTTATTTATTACATATAAGAAATTGGAATTTTGGTCCAGATTTTAGCAATCATGGTAGAAGTTGACATGTTTGATTTGCTTTCGCGGGCCACTTAAAATGATGTGACGGGCCAGATCTGGCCCCCGGGCCTTGGGTTTGACACCAGTGGCTTATTGTATTGTTAATGTAGTTAAAGAAAGCATGCTGTCTACTTTTCCTAAATTGCTAGGTGTGATTTTGGTTTATATTATCATTATAAAACACAAAATTATGAACTGTCATGTTACATGTTACACGTGTGTGTGTGGGTGTGTGTGGGTGGGTCCCCCCCGGGGGGCCACCCGGGTGGGTTCCCTCCCCCCCCGGCCCCCCCAGGTCTGTATTTTGGATTTAAGATAAGATAAGAAAACCTTTATTAGTCTCGCAATGGAGAAATTCCCCCAACAGCAATAATGCAGTATATGTTGAGTCGTTACATTCCTTCACCCACAGCGGCTATATCATGAATTTTGTGTCCACTTCTGGAGCTGTCGTCTCACCAAGATGTGGTAGCAAATCGACCGTAGGATAGAAAAGGAGCGTTCCAGACGCAACCGGTTATTACCAGATTGCTCCATAACGGTCTGTTTGATGATATTGAAAATGAATCCTAGTTGCATTTTCCGAAGCAAAATATCCATAAAGTGAGCTTGTTAGTGAAATGTGGGCCATCTTGATGCTTACGGTCCTTAAATCATAGTTCTGAGAGACTATCATTGTGGCTAAGTTTCTTACAATTTTAAACTTAGTATCTTGTAATTATGACTTGGTATCTTCACATTTTTTGGGGGGCATGTTGCTTTGCCTTTCCTGTTTTCCCCCCCCTCCTTTTCCAAGGTGTGTTTACTGATTTAATACTGGCAGAAATGGGCTTCTGTAATCCGAGCTATAACAAACCTCCTTATTGTGATTGCTTCATGTGGAATCATAACCAATTCGCCCCGAATAACTGGCCAAACTTTGATTGGAATTTTTAGTCAGCTTTAGAAGTCATTAGTGAGTGATTCCCAACACAGCCCAAGTTTGGCTTTTCATTGGTCAATTGTGTGGTTGTTGCTGTTGTTGCCAGGCAACTGCTAATGTCAAGGTGAAGGTAGCGCGTGCAAGCGGGATGCTGCAAATCCCCCCTCAAATCCTCACTGACTTTTTGATTCGGGCTCTCCAGGCCTCATTGTAGACGCTCACATCCTTCCGCCATGTTGCTGGGGGGTCTCATAGTGAGGTGTTAACCCACCTGACGAGCCACAGAGACCAACAGCGCACCGGCAAGGATTACTGCACCTCCACTCACCTTCAACTTCACCTTCATGGACACTCACGGGACACATCATTAGAGACCCATTTGAGGCTAGCTATTGAGACCCAATGGAAATATTTCTATAGTCAAAATGGGACAAAAATGAATTATAATAAATGTAATTTAGAGTTATGACTTTTCAGGAAAAACATCCACCTGTTGCTGAACCCGAACCTTAATTTCCTAAACGTTTCTCAATATCTAACTGTATTATTTATTTATGATGATGAAAACCTGATGTAAATTTGAGGGCCGAATTTGAATCGGGGCAAAAAAAAAAAAAATCGGATTAAAATATTTTGAAAAATGTGTTTACCAGTGTAATCATAAATACTATTCCTAAAATAGCATCACTAAACAAGTAAATTAAATATCAAATGAATTCAACTCTGACAAAATAAAAAAATTCAATTAAATAAATGGAATCCTGTACATCCAATACAAGAAAATAACGAATGAAGACATGACAAAATGAAATAATGGTTACATAAATGAATCACATGTCTAGCAGAAAAGGTCATGCAATAAACTGTAGGTAGGTTTAGTATTGAAGACGTCACATTTTAACAAGCTTTTTAATTGCCTTTGGCTTTTCGTCCTCGATCGAACGTCTGCTCGACTTCTTCCATAATGCATATGATGAGCTCGTGTACCTAATAAAATGTAAGCCTGCCCTGGCTGTAAAGGTATATTTCACTGATTAACAAGTGTGTTAAAAGCTAACGCAGCAGCTTGTTTATGGAGACAATCTCTTTTCAGGCATTTTCATTTGTCTCGCGGCTCTTTTGGCTTCACGTTCAGGGAAAGAAAGACTCAATTAAAGTGGCCTCAAGCCACCGGGGTCGCTGACTTCATCTCGCTTTATGTCTGGCCCGGAGGCAATTCATTCTATTCCATTGTACTGTATTCAATATGTCAGTGTGCCAGTGTGCCAAAAAGACACAAAGCCAGCCAGACTGACGCATGACTGCGCATGGAATGTGCCCAACGTACTGAATGTGTATGATAAAAGATGCAATTCCACCTTTTGAAACTAGCTTTCCATCAAAGACCCCATGAAAAATAGGAAAATCTATCCAGAATGTGAACTATACTCTGACAGCTACACAATGTAGCCCCGATTGCTAACGCTAACAACCAGGCGCTAACGCAAGTCTGAACACATTCATTTTTGTATCTGTGCTAGCTAGCAGAATTGTTAGCATCACTTCTGGCATCATTTTTGGGACTATGTTTAGCATCACTGGGAGTGTCATGGATTGCATTTGTTCTACAATTAATAACTGGGTTTCCATGGAGCATTGTGTTCTGATTAATTGAATCCCGATTTCATTTTTAACCCAAAAAAGGCTCACTAAATGCCTCAACCTTAATAAACAGGGTGAATTGGTATAATAATTCTGCACATATCTCTAAAATGGCTGTCCTGATTAAATGTAATGGCACATATACCAACCTAATCTAAATGGATCGCATCACATGGAAATAATTGGCCTGAAATATTTAATCGAAATGACAAACTTCTGCATTTAACCAGTTGCTATTGTTGGCATAATTCCTAGCATTTTTTATTGTTTTTTTTTTTGTTTGTTTTTTTGCAGGGATAGAAGTGTTGGCATTTTTGCAATATTTTTACCATCGGTTGACTATTACTACGGCATTTGAACAGTAATTAAATTCAGCCTGTGGATGCCATGAATCCTTTTCTACAAGTGGAAGAAATCCATTTCCCTCCCCTCAGCGTGATCCATTCCAGCTCGCGCAGTGGATCAGATAAAGCCAGCATACAGTGCAGGCCGCAATCCATCAAACATGCGTGTCTTATCTAACCTGAAAATTCAAACTGATTTATTACAAACAGCGATGCTGTCCTGGTCCACACTGAGATCTTGTGATGATGAAATTCAGTGACGGAAACCTCAAATGTTGTCGATGTGCTTCCCCCCCTCCCACGCCCATGCTAAAGATGTCCAGGTCCGCTCTCCTAATTCCTGGCGATGAATCTCCTGCTTGCGGCATGATGGATAACCGAGCAGCATAGAGTATTTTTTTTTTTCCGGAATAGCTCCAGTGATGACCTTCCCAGAGGAGAAACCTGTTTGGAGCTCATCAGACACCCCTTGAACCCTTTCAAACTTTTTCATCCCCCTGCCTTGAACTCCCTTCATCTCCATCATTCATCAGGAGCGAGAATCAGAAATTGGTCTTTGACTGACACAGACCCGGTGAGACCAGTTCCGGGATCTGTTAGCAGTAGCATGTAGCATCCCTCATTTAATTCCATCATCAAAATGTCAAGGCGAACAAAAAGCTGTATTTTGAAAAAAAATGTGTCAAATCACAACAAATTGGCAAATAAATCCTCAACAATATAATCGACCTTTCTAACACAATGGGCCGTATTTGGTAACAGAAGTCAAAATAGACACCACATGTCAATAAAACCACATGACCTCAACCAGCCAATAAGAATAATAAGCCAAATACCGTCCTTATAAGATAGTAAACTGCGCTGACATAAGCGCTATCAATTATCATAGCGGTGGGGTTAACAATCTTGAAAAAAAAAATATGCCAAATCACTGTAGTGCTAACAAAAATGCTAAGACCGGTGCAAAGAAAATTGGAAAGAAATGGTACGAACCACATTGCTGAGAACATAGCAAAAAATGAGTGGCGTGCGATTGGGTTGGGTTCCTATCCCACAAAAATAGCAAAAACCCACAAATAATTGTCTCTTCTTTATAATTGCCACGGGAATTTTTGGGGGAGGGGAGAAAAATGGAAATAAACTGGGGATCAGAGGGGAAAGAAAAGTCTAAACAGGGGTTTCCGAGAGGTACCACTGAAAAAAAAAATCTGCGAATAGGTGAATTTCTCAATCTACTAGGTGCTAACGATGTTTCTAGTAACCTTAACTAAGAATTTACTAACAGTGATGCTGCAAGCGTTACTAACAGTTCAGCGAATAGTGATGCACATGACACAAACAGCAACACTAAATGTAACTGAGGTGAGGGGATTCTTACAACAAAAACAAACAAAACAAAAAGTGAACTGAACGTATTCCCTGTCCAACTCAAGATTTTGGAAGGTTCTCAATACATTTTGCATCAAATAAGAGCCTTGCTACCCCAATTACAACATTTGAATCGGTTAAATTTTTTTAAATAATTGGCTTTGGCCTCCAGTGGCAGCTCATTTGAATAATGATGATTGTGCTTTGGTCCAAACGAAGAGCAACTTTGAATACGTTTTGCATAATTTATTGACCTTTTTACCCCAGGGCGACGCTGTTAGCATGAATTATGCATTATTTAATTACATAGACCTTAATAATAATATGTAGAAATGTGACAAAAACATATTTCATTTTAAAATATTTGAATGTGGCGTTTGTATAAGGTGTCACTTTATTTTATTTTTTTTTAAGTTGTAGCGAACATGCCCTTTAAGTTCATTTTTGTGATTATGTGGGGGGATTTGCTTTCTTCTTGATATTTGCACATCGCAAACAAAAGACGGTATGATCTCGGACATGCTGTGATGAAATTGAGTTTCAGATCACATGCGAGTGAATATGCGTTACCGTGGCAACTGTTGATCACGCTTCAACACGCTGGATTTGCACACAAAGGATGCACCAAAACATTAACGTCAGTTGATCTGGAGAAATAGAACAATTGTTAAATTGGAGCACTTTTTTGCTATTATTGTAGAATTATTATAATTGATAGGCTTATCGCTGGCTCAGCTCCAATTTTCTGTTTATCTTAAACATCACATTATTGTTGTTGGGTTGACATGCATTATATTATTACTGTTATGAAATTATGCTAGCAGTGTCGCTCACAGGAAAGAAGACAATAAAAAAATACTTTTGACATCTAGGGTTTAGTTTCTGTTTAAAGTTGCACTAACAGCGGTGCTAATGAAGATGCTAATGTTGCCAAAGGGTACCAGCAATTATGCAAACAGTGTTTCGAAAGTGATGGCAACACGAGACCTTACTCAGTTGTTTAGCTTGGTGCTCACAACAACCTTGCTGTCATTCTTCACATGCTCATGTACAACACATGAGCATAAATCACAAGGTTTGATTTGACTTTTCAAGTTGCAAACCGACGATAAAATCTCTTCTTTGTGTTTATTTTTTATTGTCAAACATTCCCTCACATCTTCAAGTTAGGAAAGGCGCGCTCATTTGTCGCACATGCTCTGTTAGCGTTCTTGTGTGAAGATTTCATTTTACACGAGGCTGCTCCTATTCTAGTTTATTTTTTTGCCACGAGTTGCCGCTTATCTATGTCGGTGTGTTAGCTTGACAGTGTCAACCTTGTTGTTTGATGTTTGTTTGCCGGCATCTGTTGCTTCTCACGCTGCCGCCGAAATGGTTTGATCCTAGTTTGTAAAGCGCTGAGCTTCCCCGGGATCAAAACGTGTGTTAATTGAGTCTCTTCTTCCTGATCTCGTCATATGGCAATGTTGCGCCGCTTCCTGTGGATTCCCAGGGTGAACAAATACCTGTTGTGTTATCTCTCACACACACACACACACACACACACACACACACACACACACACACACACACACACTCGCACACACAGAGGGGCTAATGAACATGTCCAATGACAGATTAGCGAGTCTCTGGAGACGGCAGGCAATTGCAGAGTAGAAAAAAACGTGGCCGTTTGATCAAGCCAGACATCATCAAACGATCCCAGCACCGCGCATACAAGGAGCTAAAATGCCAGACGCGCAATTGTCATCACCGCCGCCGTCGCAGTTTACAACAAATTCTTTCATGGCCTGTTCCAAGCAGCATGTGTTCTTGTGATTATGTGATGGAATCTCGCTGCACTTGTGTGCGTGTGAGCAGGTTTCATGTCATAGCAACATGCTAACATCGTTCAGCAATGCTGTGACATTTTCTAACCTTGTCTTGTATGAAGCCAAATGTTTGAATGTCGAGCGTTTTTGTCGCAAAATAGCATGGTGTAAACGTTAGCATTTATAAATGAATGTAATGGAAACTTAATTTTGATGTGCTAGGTAGCCTTTCATGTATCTTTGCTGGTCAATGAAAATGATTTAATGTTTCAGTAAAATATCAATATGTTGTTTAGTGTTGATCAGTTTTGTTGGAAAATAACAATGTTGGCGTATAAACGAGCCTATATGGAAACATGTTAATGTGTTGGTTAGTCTCACAGTGATTAGTGTATCACCGCTATCCAATGAAAAACATTTGACTCAAAATGTTGATCTTTATTTTTAGCAAAAAATATTCTGTTATCGTTTTTGTCACAGAATGAAACCGGAAATGTCAGCGGTTGTAAATAAAAATGGTAACTTTGTGCCAACGTACTAGCTAGCCCTCACAGTGATTAGCATACCGTCACTAAGTATTGCGTTTTTACTTTTCCCAAGAAAAAGATTAACATTAGCGTTACGAGGGCGAACGCTCCATGTTATCTTTTGAACTGCTTTGACTTCCTATTTGAGAACACGCAAAGGTGTGAAAGTGTTATGCAAATGAGCTCCCACTTAAAAGTGACGAGTTAAAGCAAGCAGCTGTTGTTGTTTGGAGCTCACAAAGAAAATGTTTTCGTGAGCGACAATTATGTCCATGAAAAACATTTATTACTGTCTATAGTTGACGTTAATGAGAAGATGTATGACTTGGGGTTTCTGCGCTGAACTAATCCCAATTCCTAATCCATTTACAATGTCTCTTTGAGGTGACTGACTTCACATTCATCAACATGTAAATCGTATCAAAGCATTTGTACTACTTAAAGGTTGAGCATGGACACAACGCTATCTTTTAGGAATTGGATTAGGGTTTGATATCAAGGTTAGAGTTTCAAATTAAGTTTTCAAAATCAAATTGGGGTCTCAAAACAGGATTTTAAAGCAAGATTACAACGTCAAACTCTGATTGGGGGTTTAAAACAAGATTAGGGTTTCAAGATATAGGCTTTCAATATAAAGTTTAAAAACCAGATTATGGTTTCAAATTAAGATGGGGGAAGGGGTTAGGAGTTTAAAACAGGATTCGGGTTTCAAGACAGGAATGGAATTTCAGATTCAGTTTTAAAGAGAAATTGGGGTTTAAAAGGAGGGTTTGAAGGTTTTAAAATGAGGTTTAGGTTTCAAAATGGTACTTAGAAATTTAGGTAACGGTTTCAAGAGTAGACTAGTGTTTCAGAGGGTGGCAGGGTTAGTGTAGGCCATTTTTACGCACATTGGTGAAACAATTTGGATATGATGAGTCCCCCCCCGACCCAGGAGAATCATTCTGTTACCTCGTTGACAACGCGGAATAGAATTAGCCTTGTGTGGCCTTAGCATGTGGGCTAGTGTGAAGTTGTTAGCGGGGTGTGAGCGCGTCCTCGTTCACGATCTGTGTGTGCATGTGCGTGTGCTCATCCTGTACCCGCCACCACGAGGCTGCTGAGATTGCGCAGATGGAGTGAAAATATATTCCTTTTTTTTTTTAAAGCACATCCGGCATTAGGGACCTTGTTGCCATTTGTGTTACAGTGACACTCCAATGTGGAGGTTACCATGGTGAGTCAATTCACCTTTGAAGTGGACCAAATTTAATTGCACTTTGTCGAGATGGTATTGTCAGTAAATCAATCAAATCAAAAACGCTGTACTGCCTCAAATGGTGGCCTCTACTTGAATCGATGTCATGCCTCAATTAGTTCCGGGCGTCCATCTTTAAAAGGAGCATTTCTAAAAAAAAAAAAAAAAAATTAGGGTTAATAGCTGTTCTTAGATTCCCCAATAACTTTCACAGAAAAACATTCTTCTAAAAAAAATTGTCAAGACAAATGAATCGCCCAGCCCTTGTTGCTCATGCTAATTAGCTTTCAAAGTAAGTCATAAAAGGATCGTTATTTTGGGCTAGTAGGCCATTAGCATGCTAATTGGTCATTTGCTTTGAAATTGAGAAAACTGTTGAGTTGGCGCTTGGATGTGACTGATGCCTACTTCCTGTCTGTGTCGCTAAAGACTTCCCAAAGGACACCTTGAGTGAGTCTTAACCTCCATTTTGATTGTTGACAAGTCGCCATTGAAGGACACGCACCACATGTCACTCGCCGTGTGTTATCTTTGCTAAAATTAGCTCCGGGTTTTGCGGCGTAGGAAGTGTTCACGCAGCAGGAGGACAATGTTATCACGCTACAGGAAGTAGCGCCTCCTCTTTTTCTGTTGGCCAGTCCGTCATCAACAGCTCCGCGACCCCTCCATCTTGTTGGTCGCACATAGTACATAAAACGTAGTAACGTGTCGGCAGCAGTTTAGTGGATGTCAGACGATTTTCGTCTTCAGCAAACCTAACATACATTTTCTTACAAATTTAAATCTGTCTACATAGTGAAGCTCTTTAAGATAGTTAATACATTTTTTTTTCCAAAAATGTTAGCCAGGTGGTCATTGTTAAATGGCGTTCATTATGTGTGTGAGCCAAGAAGAGGAAATGGTGCGTTGTAAAGAAAAGTGTGTATGTGCCGGTCCTGTTTCCTGCTGTTGTACGTCGACAATGCGACTTCAAAAACAAAACAAAAGACACCAAAAAAAAACGTTTGACTTATCAAACAGAACTCTACTGACTGTGTGCCTGTGCAGGCTGCTTCCTCTCCAAAGAGGAAGTGCCTTAGTCGTTATGCTAACAACAAAAGCAACGTAAATCAGCACCCACTTTCAAAGAAATGCAACGTTGAAAATGCATTTGTCACACAACTTTTCTCCATCCTTGACTGGGTATTTGTGTCTTATTCTTTGTTAGAAAGGTCAAAGAAAGTTTAGATCAGTGTTTTTCTCAGCGCTGCTTTGAAATCATTTTCCACGGCACTGTATGAGAGCCCCTGATGTTTGCCCGCCTGCCCAATACGTTTGCTAGCCAATTCATTTGGTCCATCATCTAACCAAGCGTGTGCTTTCCAAACGTAGAAATTAAAATGATGCTGCCTTTTGAGTGACAGTGTCTGGGGGGTGGGGGTGTCTTCATTTCACCCTCTTCAATAATAAGCCCGGTTGTGTGTGCATCACACTATTCATAACAGTTAGGTGACGCAAAGGTTGAGCTGCTGACATTTCATGACGAAGATGACATTTAACCACAAAGATTGGACAGCTCATTTTATTTCTACATTCAAGGTGCAGTCAACTTTTTTTTTTCCTAATGTGAGGATTAGCACACACACACACACGTCGCCTCAAGGAAATGGAAATATATTTAAAAAAAAAGATCTAAATTAAGTGAAACGCTGACGCAAGGCCGCATCAATAGGGCGCCAATAATCCCCCGTTATTGACGGGGAGTGATGACAGCTGATGCATTTTGTCTCTCAGTGCACACTCGCCTTTGATGGGTAACTGGTGTCCCGCTCGCACATTAAGAATATTACCTCGTAAATCACATTGTTGCACCATGATAGCATTCACGGTGCTTACTAGTCCACATCGCACTGGCGTTTCGTAGACGGTGCATTTCATATTTGCTCCGCATTTGCTCATTTGGCAGACCGGTCTGCACCAACCTGGGCTTTCCGGCGCACCAGAAAGAATTACTTAGAGATACGACTGTCAGATAGTTGGTATAAACCTTAGATCTACTCGGACTATGTCAAACATCGATTCAGGGTAGACAAACGATCGGTATTTCATTCATAAATATGTCAACCGCGGGCATCAAATCCTCTGAATCATTATTATCTTTAAGAAATTATTCCATGGGTGGTATATGAATGATCGGCATTGGGGAAAGGGGCGGGGTATGCAGTCTCCACCTTCACAGCGCAGATATGCTTCCACCATGTCGAGACTTGAGTGCATGAGAAGTGTGCCACATTTTGAGGGAATAAAACGAGCCACTTAGACTGAGTGGCTGTGATTGAAGTCTGCTCTGATCACTCCCACAGTGATGCAGACCTCCCTCTCACAGAGGTGCCAACATGTGTTCGCCTGTAAAATTACCAATAGCGTGTCTGAAGCGCCTCAGCACAGAGATACGAAAATGTGAACCCATTATTTTATGGCCCCATTTTACAAAATGTTATCAATTATTTTGCTTTTCAAAATTCTACAAATGACATCACTTTGGATTTGAGATCGGTTCCGCCATGTTGTTCGTGCAAGCAGTGCACAACGAGGACACACTTTAAAGTACAAAATCTGCTTTTAAAAAAAATAAAATAAAAAGACCTCAGCAACTAATCTTAATCAATTAAATGAATGACTGTTGCAGTGTGCTCCATACATTCCCTGTGGGCAACAAGTCTGTTCGTAAACATGAGACAAATTTTATAGTGAAACTCGCTCCCCGGGGAGGTGATTACTTTAAAGCCTCGTGCGATGCATCATTTCCTAATTAACATTTGCATACCTTGGCGTTGAGGAGGGTCTCTGGTGGGGTGTTATTGTGGGGTTGTGAAGCAGGCGGGCAACGCGCTGGCTCTTATGCTAATTAATTGACATAGAATTAGCCTGGCGCTGAATCCATGGGCGGGGCTATGAAGCGCTTGAATAATCTGTGAAAATCGGAGGGGGGGGGGGGATGAGCGCGACCACCCCTTGCATGTCAAAGCAGTCGACTCATCAGGTTACATGTGCAAAAGTAATGGGACACATTCAGGAAGTGAAGCAAAGGGAGAATTTGTCAAAACACAAAATCGAGACGAGATGTGGAACACACGTGAAGAAAATGTGGGACACGGGAAAATGACAATAAAAGAATTGGGACTTTTACAAGTGAAAAAGGTGACATCCAGACAAAACTAATGGGGCATGAACAAGAAATGATTAAATAATTGGTGTGATTACATGTGTACTATGGACAAAAGTAATGGGATGTCGACTGGAAATGACGAAAACATGAAAAGTATCGGGACACAGTCTCGCATGCAAGTATTAGGACACGTATGGGAAGTAGAAAAAGAGCAAAATATTGACAAAAAAAGCAAGTAAAAATGTAAATCCTCAGTTCATAACACGAAAACAAGATGGCACCGATGATGACTTTCATAACGCACTTTTGGATCTGGACTCACAGTTAATGATTTACTCCATCATTCCTCACATTCTCATTAAAATCCAATCAACTGAGTTTAGATAATAAACACCCACACGGTATAATCATGCTGTTAACAACTGGAAAGATCATTTGGTTGATATAATCTTCAAATAAACATGTAACGAGGTTTGGATTGCCTCACTTTCCATATGGCACCGAGGTTTTTGTCTTCATACAGTCGTGTGTGTATTGTGTAGTGTCATGACTTTTACTCGGACACAGAGGTCCGTTGAATCAGATGTCCAATGTAATACCTTTGTTTAATCACCCCCCCCCCGCCCCCCCGTCAGGTTTATAATATAACTTGACAAATATGCACTTACAAAAAGGAAGAGAGGAGACTAACATTTCCTTTGGAATAAATGTAATCTGAGCGCACCTACAAGTCTATCAATAAGAATTAAGCAGATTAATCAATTAATTTGACTGACGTCTGAGAGGGTTGCCATTTTGTCTCTTCGGTCGACCGAAATTGACGCCACGCTGCCCTCGGGCTCGCATTGAGAGCGTTATGAGCCTGAAGGCACTTTGATGTCGATTACAGTCGACAGCAGAGGGCAGTATAAAACAAAATGGCAGCTCTCTGAGATCGATTAAGAACTGGTGGATTCATCAGATTACATTTGACATTGTATCACACATTAAACAGAATATTACCATGTCCCCAATAATTCATGAAAGATCCAAAATATGAAAAATAAAAATAAAGCAATCCATGAAGATCTGAATCCGAAGGTATTGACTGTAGTTGTAATGTCACCAATCACCACTAGATGGCAGACACTTCCCTATACTGTACTACAAACCCAATTCCAATGATATTTACAAGAATGATAGTTTTGTGCCGTGCAGCAATGGTGATTTTTTTTTTTAATGCAAAAGTTCTTTGCACTAGAAAAAATAATCATAGTACGTGGTTATGTTGATGTTTGCTTCAAATCTTTTGTTTTTTTTTTTTTTCATGAAATTTTTCAAATGTCAATGTAATTATCTTTTGGTTTTTTTAATGAAGTTTGTAATTTTTGTTGAAGGACTTTTCTCACAATTATTCAATGAATGAAAACGTATTACTATTGAGTATAATAGATATATTTTGGGTATCGAGCCTGAAAATATGGCGCCCCCACGCCTTTTGTAGATGAATCCGCAGTTTCAAATTGTGTGTCTTTTTGTATTTTTAAATCTATGCAACCACACACCTCCTCGAATTGATGTCATGGGGTTGGAACTTGTTGCGCTGGTCAAGACACCCAAACATTGTAGAGGACACCTTGCTTGTCTTTTTCCTTTCTCCTTTCTGGAGGCGCGTTTGTCTGGTCGTGATGCACTCTGGCAAACGACGACTAGGCTGGGAAAAGCGCTGCGGGGATCGGAGGCGGCTCTCTCCACAGAACTTAATTAGCACTTTCACCTCCAACGAGACCCGTCGGTCCGGCCAGATGGGCGTACGGAGCCCCATCAACATGGCCCACAAGCCTGTTATTTGTGGCGCAAATGGTTTTGATTTGTGAAAATATCCCCGATTAGCGGCAAGGAATGGCCAAACTGCTCGAGTACTGCCTAGGTAACAAACAGTGATAGTTCATGGGAAAACGCCTGTGACCTTCCTGTGGCACTCCACTCTCCGTGATTTGTTTTTAAACATCAAAGGCGATTTTTCAGAAGCGTAATATTGTTAGCCTAATAGCATCATTGCATTAGTCCATTTTGGAACGTTTTCAGAAAAAAAAACATAATAATAAAAAGGCTGTTTGCCTCAATTCAACCTTTGCAATTGCCGTGACCTGAATAGGAGACGAAAACAATTTTCACATGTAACAATATGAAGGAGATAAAACATTCGTATGGGATCACAATAATGGCCCTCCAAGGGAAGCCGCAATGCCTTAGCAGTATAACGTGGCCTATGACAAAAAATGAATGTGACGCCTGTGATTGAAGATAATTTTGAGTAATTACTTTGTTATGTACATTCAAGACAACTAGTACTTTTAACATGCTCATGTTTATTTTATTTTTTTTGGGGGGGGGGTGACAATGAGCTTCCAAACGACAGTCCGCAGGATTTAATTGGAGTCACAGCTGGATGAACTTGATTTTTCTGAATGGGCTTGCTGGCGGCGATCCAGATGCATTCTGGGAGATGAGGGAAGAGGACGACGTGTTGCGAGTGCTCAAACGCCAACTGTTCAAATATTCTGCCGTCCAAGGGGGAGGAGCGAGGGGGGGCTGCGGCCATCTTGTTAGTTAGCGATGCACCGCTAATGACTCTGTGATCAATTCGCACATCATGTTCTTTGATGTGAAAATGTTGGGGGAGGTTACTGAGAAGACGAGAAAAAAAATAAATAGATGCAAGCACACACACATGCATCTCTATGTATATGCTCTATGTTTGTGTCTGTGTGTACCTGTATATACTGTATGTGTTTACATTTCCAGTCTTGTTCTGGAAGAAAAACCTATTTTAACATTAAACGTTTTCGTCAAAATTACCTCCAAAATTCACAAAAATAAATAAAATTTAAAAAATCATGAGCTGGTGAGTGCAAAATCACATCCCGGCATCTGAAGTGATCTGCACACGACTATTTTGTCAAATTTCTAAATAACGCCATTTGGCCAAAGGGAATGAGCAGTCTTGAGTAACAGTTGGACTGTTTACTTTCCGACTGCTGTTTGCAGTCATTCTGTCGCTGAGTGACGTGTTGAAAAATGAGATTATCCAGCATGTAAATGGATTACAACGCAAGCTGCTGTCAGTGGGAACTATGCGGATGAGGATGATGGTGAGGAGGAGTACGAGGAAGTTATTCGGATTAGCGACACAGGAGAGGCGATTACATTTTTGTCGCATAAATTTGGGGGTCTAAAAACAGGAAGTGAAAAATGGAGCAAATGTGAAGTGAGTAAACCAAGTATTGGGAAAATGATCGAATAGTATTTGGACATCTACAGGGCTAAGTGCTAAAACGTGTCCCAATACTTTTGTCCATATTGTGCATGTTGTGCACCGTTGAATGCTGCTGCGTGTAAACGAAGACTAACATCATTATTCTTTTGTGCATCAGCTTTTCATTTGCTCCATTGTTTGGGGTTTTTTTCCTATTTAATTTGGCTAATCCTGGTTGAAAGACGTAATTATGTGCTGAAAAGATCTCCAGCATCGCCGGGGAAATCAGACAAATCTCACAAGGCTTTTTTTGTTTAATTTATGAGATTGGATTTTAATTCGGCCGTATAATCAAATCTAATGAAAACTTCCATGGAGATTTCCTGCAGCCGGCCGGCATTTTAATCACGTGGGCGGCATCATAATGACACCGTTTAAAAAAGGACTCGATTATCTCGAGAGTGACAGCGTGTGTTTGTGTCATCGACACGGTTTGAGTTCATAGCCTGAGATGACGGCTACTGTTAAACTGCTGCGATTCTGGGAACAGCAAGATTAGGGTCCTTTTGAAGCCAACATTCAAACCGCACATCAATAACAGCGCTTCCAATATACAAGATACTAGAAGACTACAGTAAATAATACAAATCTAAGACCTTGAGTCTGATAGAACATGACAATCAAAAATACAAAAGGAAGAACTTTACACTGATGCAAGAGTGACGCAGTAACTACTGAAATATGAAGAACTAGACATCTTGAACTACAACACACTGAAGACTTGAACAATGAGAACTGGAAAATGAATGGGGTAAAAACGTGGAACGCTAAGACCTAGACACTAAAGACTTCAACATCGCAAACTAGTCACTGATTCTCAAGACATCTACAAACACAAACGGAAAAGTTTAAGGGCTCGAAACCGAAGACTAAGATTGGGAACTAGACAATGAAGATGCTAAACTCTAATCTCCAGACTGGTGTAGCGAAGAAATGTGAAGATAGGTGAGTGTGCGTTGTTCAGGACTAGACACATAAGATTACAATACTCTAAAGCAGAGGTGTCAAACTCATTTTTGGCGCCGGCCACATTTGAGTTACCATTTCACTTGGAGGGCCGTTAAGACTGAAACCATCTATAGAAGTCAAGAATAACTGTTGATTGTACTATTGTTTCAGTTACCATTATGGGGGGTTTGGTAACATATGAGAATTAAACATTTTGGTAGACATTTTACAAAGGATCATGGAAGTTGACATGTTTGAGCTGCTTTCGCGGGCCACATAATATGATGTGGTGTGCCAGATCTGGCCCCCGAGCCTTAAGTTTGACGCCAGTACTCTAAAGTCTTTAACACTGCGAACAAGACAATGAAGACAAGAACATTAAACACTAAAAACTAGTGCATTCTTAGTAGAGCACCAAGATTCAGACTCTAATACAAGGTCACTAAAAACTAGTCAATGTTTCTAGACCACAAAGGGTAGTCACTGATACTCAAACACTAAAACACAAAGTACTAGACACTAGTACTTGAAACATAAGAATGAGAACATAACAAACTAGACACTGAATACTAGTGCGCGAAGGAGCAGTACACTGACGATAGAACAAAAACTAGACACCAAAGAGAACACTAAGGCCTTGGTGCTAAAGACTACCACCCTGAAGTATGAGACAATGACACCTGAGCACCAAGGCACCAAAGACTACGATTCTTAGAACCAGAAAATGGCGGACAACTGACTAGAATGCTAAAAACAGACAACCAAAAACTAGATAAAACTAAGATCAAGAACTTCACGACTGCAACCCTAAGGACCTGACTAGAACTACTCTTGAAGGACTAGACCCCAAGAACTCGACACAGAGACCAGTACACGAGGCCACTTTTATGCACGTGTGCATGTTTGTGCTATAGTCAAGTAAATATTGAAGAAATCATATTTGATATATTTTGCAATGATGGTTTAAGATTAGGACTCACCTGTTGGGGTGTGTGCGTGATAACCATCAGTATCACCATGGAAACGGTAGGCATTCAAGGGGCAATTGGGCTGTTCCAGGGGGGCGGTTGTCAGATGTTTCCCCCCCCCCCCGAGGTATCCTGGTCGCCGTGGCGACACAGTAGGCAGGTAGGTGACTCCCACAACGGGGGGGATTACAGATTAATAACGCGGCAACTGGGCGAGCGGTTGCCGTGGCAACAAGGAGCAGAGAGCGGAACCTCATTTGGCGGCGGACAGATGAGGTTCCCTTTGAAAATGGGCACGTCGCATATCGCGCGTCTCCAAACGTATGCGAGGTTAGCTTCCGCGCGCCAATTGCACTGTTTTTATTTCTATATGGGGGCGGGGTTATCATCCAAAACTCATCCAGTCGTACGTTCATTCGATTAGCGCTCAACTCTGAGGTGCTGCTGATGAGGCTGACGGATACAAAGAAGTCAATAGATGACGTAGTACCTGTCGCTAATGGGGTTAGTGTGCAACCAAAGCTGACACTACAGTATGTCCATATTAGGAGGTTGGCATACATTTCAGTAAGGCCTTACCAGAACAACTCTCTGATGTTACAGGAGGAGGGCGCAAGGTTTAGGGTTCCAAAATAGGGTTCCAATGTTACGATTCAAAATGAGGGTCTCGAGCCTGGGTTCGAGGTTCAAAGTAGGATTTCAAGGCAAGCGTTGATTTTGTGCAAGGTTTCACCTGTTGGCGTTTTAAAGTAAAGTTTCAAGACAGGATTTGGGTTTTAATATCGTTTCAAACTTTCCTCTGTTCTCCAATAAATGGAATTAAAAAGAGATCTGGCTCGCAGACGGCACAGAAAAAAAAAGGTTTTGTGGAATTTGTGTCGAATAATGAATGATTGAAGATTAGAAAGATGAAATAATAGCAAGCGTGATTAATCCTGTCCATCCAAGTTAAACGAGCTTCATGCTCTGATTAAAACTGTCCGCTCATTTCAATGTAGAACATTTATCCCGAAGCAGGTCTTGACGCCTTTGAACAAACATTCCTGAAAATTTCTAACATTCGTTGTCCGCAGGCAGCCATCACGATCGCTTCATTATTTTTTAGGTCACGTCATCCAGACTTGTACAAACTCTTCAGCGGAGGCAAAATTGTCCTCTGCATTTCATCCCCTCACGCTCAATAATTGATGGGCCTTTTTTTTTTTTAAATCGAATAGCAACAGCACATTGAGAAGAGGCCCCATTGCCGCTTCTTTCCATCCGTTCCTGTGCGACGGCGCGATAACAAACGTCTGCGCCAGATCAATAATACCCTTCGCTCGCCTATCCTTCACTTTGTCACCTCAATTTCTCTCTCGTTCTATCTCTCTCTCTCTCTCTCTCTCGCGCTCACATCCTCTTTGCAATGTCACTCGGCCGACAATAAATCGATGGCGTTGAGAGAGATGTCGCGGTAACGCCAGGAAATAACAGACCTCACGAACGCGCGCTTGTGCACGTGCGTGTATCCGTACATGTACTTTGTTTCCAATCTGAACTGTCAGACGTGTGCGTGCATGTGTGTGCGTGTGTGTGTGTGTTCTCCACTGATTCTAGGGCTTCAACTATTCGAAAATGTTGATAATTAATCAGTTGGTCTTTTTTTTTTAATTATTCTTAATGAATCAAATGGCTTTTTTTTTCTCCATGTCTTTAGTTTTGTATATTAGGGAGGAGCTAAATTTAGCCTGGGTTGTTGGCCGAAGTTATGGAAATGCTTCAAGAAGGGCTTCAGGTGCATTTACATGTGAAATCAAGACATCTGTAACGTTCATCGAACCCGGGGGTGCCCGGTCGGTCGATCGCGTTCAAATCGGAAGCCAAGTCGATCGCATGGGGTGTAGAAGCAAATGGGGATTAAAAAAATAATAATAATAATGATAAAAAAATTGTGTGTGTGTGTGTGTGTGTGTGTGTGTGTGTGTGTGTGTGTGTGTGTGTGTGTGTGTGTGTGTGTGTGTGTGTGTGTGTGTGTGTGTGTGTGTGTGTGTGTGTGTGTGTGTGTGTGTGTGCTAACGTGTATATTATAGGAACAGTTATACACATGGATGGCAGTGTAATG
>CAAKHF010015119.1:43233-72294 GCA_901007745.1 Hippocampus kuda
GTTGCACATCTGCAGAAGGAAATGAGGTTCGAAGGGTTCTGTGCTTCCTGCTTGATTGCAGCGGATAACAATGTCTTTGTTTGGCTCTTTGGTGGGAATTTCGAGAACATTTCAAGGTGAACATTCAACCTTTAAAAAAATAAATGATAATGCTGACTTCAGACATTAAGCTGTATTCATGTACTGTGTCCTACCCAGAGTTTTTTTTTTTAAATAGAATTTTGATTGTCTTATGTAGGTAGATGAGTGTTTCAAAATAGTGTGCAACCTCCAAGCTCAATTCAGGTTGTAGAACAGAACAAATAACGGAGGCGTCGCTCCTCTCGAACACTATATGAAGAGCCCATTTGTCAGTCTGCTGGAATGCTAATAGTTGTTGAGGACTCTGTTTACATGATGGCAGAAAAATAAGGCAGAGCGGGCTGAAGTCATAAATGGCATCGCATGGCCGCACAAAACATTTGTAGAGCGTCCAAATGTCTACTCGAGAAAAAAAGGGATTGTTTTGTCAAAGCATTGAGTAGCACAAATTAGCGGTGTCGCTCTCCTGAATGCAAACACTTTTTGAAACAACACTGTGGGGTGACTACTTGTCAACAGTCTACTTGAGGAAAAAAGGGGATGTTATGCAGAGATGATGTGATATGTCATGAAACTCGGTGGCCTCTTCGAACTAACAAGTGGCATCGCATCCTGGAACATAAACGCAGACCCACGCAACATTTTGGAGCGATCACACATCAGCGTGTACTCAGGAAAAAAAAAAAGGTCTATTTTGGGGAAATGAGCAGAAGCTCTCATTTGTAGGAAGGTCACAGACTCGTGATCACATCTAACACTAAGGTTAACACTGAGTTCATCTGAGAGCTGTTGAGGTGCCTCCCTTGGTGCTTTTTTTGATTCGCAACAGAATTCCGCAGTTTTTTTTCTTGCCTTAGCAGCATTAACATCCATTAGAAATGAAAACCAATGCAGTCTGATTCATCAGATTGTAGGTGTTATGGCATAGTTGCACTGTTGCTCACTGCGTCGCCCACGCACGCACACTGGATCATTACAAAATATGAGAGGGGGGGGGGGGAAACAAGTACAAAGCGTCTACGGCGCTAATGCTTATGAGTCCCGCGGGTCTGCAACACGATCCGATAGTAGTGGAGGGGAGACCATCTGTGCGGCTGTGATTTACTCACCAGGTCTTTATGGAGCCCTTTAAAGAAGACAGAAGAGCCGCCGTCAAAAAAACAAGAGCCCCTTCTTTATGGACACGCTCACACACATGTACACACATACACATTCACAGTTCATAAAGAAGGGATCTTGTGTTTTTGATGTCATCTTCTGTGTGTGTGTGTGTGTGTGTGTGTGTCTGGGGTCAACGCGAAGACACGTGAAGGGCAGGGGGTAAAGGTAGGTTTGATCATCACTACAGAACAAACAACAAGACTTGCTTTTGGCTTTGGTGGTGAAAAAAAAAGTCTGATTTCATGTCATGGGACACCAAAAGTTGGGAAGAGTTTGGACAAATGTATTGAGACACCAGAAAAGGAGGAGTTTGGGTAACACCTAAGAGAAGTAAACTGAAGGACTTTCTTTCTACTTCTGATTGATTAAGGTCCGTGTTCCAATACTTTTGTCCTCTTAGAGTCATGGGTAGCACGTGCTTCTTTGAAATAATTTCACAATTGCAATTGGCTTTTGGTGTTCAAGTCGTATGTATGATTGTTCCAGCCCACCCAGCAGCTCCGTGTGTGAGGGGGCCTCCTTCATGATTACATTGTTGTGTGTTTGTGTTGGATGATGAAGCCAGCGTGTAGCTCGAAGCTCTCCGACTTGGCGGCATTGCCGTTGTTTTTGGGAGTGAGTCAAACGTTGCAACTATGTCGCAGAGAAGCAAGGGGGCAAAGACAAGATCAAGAGAATCTTGCTATCTATGTATATCATTTCATCTTGTCTGATGTTGCCTTCAAAGACAATCACAATTTTTGTTACGCAAGTCACGCATTGTTCCCAATGTCATTCAATGTTAAATTTTTTCTAGCTTTCTAGCTAGCTCGAATTATATCCATATCTAATTGGTGGCAATTGTGTATAATTTCTGTTTTAAGTGCTTTATCTATCCTGGTGTTTTCTTCGGGGAAACGTAAATATTAAAAATTTCCCCACACTACAACCATGTGATTGTCCCAAATGTTAAACATCCTGTGTAGCTCTCTTTATATCCATCCAAATTCAAATAGTTGGTAATATTGCCTTCAGGGGCAGTCCGGGAATCTTAGCTAGTCACTCAACATATGAGCAGATGCTTCAAATGTCCTTAAATGTTTTCTTCAGGGACAGTCTGGGAATCAATGAATCTATTTATCTAGCTAGCTAGCTAGCTAAGTGAGATATTTTTCATCATTAAAGGCCTATGCTGCAAGCGGCCTTCAAGACGCGATTAACGCGTTTTGGCTTCACCTTTTGAAATAAACAAAATAAAAATCCCGTTTTCTTCCAGTGATTCCCTTCTCAGTCAGTCAAAGTTAAAAACGAACAGACGGCGGCGGTAACACTTTGGTCTCATCGCACATCTGAAATAGCGTCGTCGCCAAAGTGCCGATCCTCGCTGAGCAGCGGGGGGAGAGAGAAACGCGCATGTGCCCATTCGGGTACATGCGTCGGTGGCGG
Organism: Hippocampus kuda; assembly: GCA_901007745.1. Taxonomy (NCBI): domain Eukaryota; kingdom Metazoa; phylum Chordata; class Actinopteri; order Syngnathiformes; family Syngnathidae; genus Hippocampus; species Hippocampus kuda. Next base: position 45,901 of record CAAKHF010015119.1, read on the forward strand.
GATAATTCAGGATGTCTTTTTTTTTTTTTTTTTTTTTGTATTTGGCTGAGCCGCAGCTCTCCCCCATGGGGGGCATCGTCAATCCCAACATAGATGCCAGCAGATGCTAAAAGGACAGTGGATTGATTATGCGCTGATATAATCCAAACGACTCAGCATGAGTTCAAAACACCCTTGGTGACCTCCTCCTTCTTTACCGTTCCACGGCTACTTCTCAACGCTTTTCAAAGAGTTATTTTCGGTTAGTGGCCTCCTCCAAGCTACTTTCTATTCCTTAAACTGGACTTCCTATTCCTCTTCACGTGCACTTGTCATGCCTTCAGGATATCCTGCTGCAGTAAAAGAACATCGCCACACTTGAAATTGATCAAAGTTCCCCAAAAAAAGACTCAAGATTCCAAGGTTGACAACAATTGATTCATTGAAACAAATGGATTATTATATGGACTCTCATGTGGCAGTCGCAATCAGGCTCGGTTAAGTCAAAAGATATCTTCTAATGGTTGAAGACCCTGTTCAAAACACAATTTAATCATCCAAAATTGACGGTTGATAGTTGGTACATAAAACAAAGTAATGATGGCCTGAAAAGCTCAATCAGAGTTGGTTTGGCAGGATGTACATTTGTTCATAATATGCTTACATTATAAATTCATAATCCAAAACTACCAATCAATACCTGTATTATCAGATAGTACATGCATCAGTCAGTCTGTTCAGTTTCATTGTTTATAGTTGGATCCGAACATAAATTTAAAATCACATTTTTTTGTTTATCTATCTTGTGAGTCCTGATTTACTCTAAAACATAAATATGCAGTTCAGACTGTTAAGGCAGCAAATTTAGTCCAGTCATGAGACTCTTACTCTCTTATCAGGCCATCAAGAGTTCAAGTCTTGACTTCTTCATTCTCAAGTCATTTTAGAAAAAACCCCCAAAAAAACCAAGATTGTAATTCAGTGTTGACGCATGACATCTGGTGCAATAAAACAAAGTGATGACAAGCTGAAAACATCAGTCAGATTCTGTTTGGTGAAAGGTTTAGCCCTTGCGATCCGCTGGCGACCAGCTCAGGGTGTGCCCTGCCTACTGCCCAAAGACAGCTGGGATGTGCCCGGGCATGCCAGAGATTCTCTTGAGGATAAGCGGTTTGGAAAATGAATCCATGGATGGGGAATCACGTACAGTGGTACCTCTACTTGCAAAATTAATTGGTTCTGGAAGAAATGTCTTAACTTGAAAACTTTGTATGTCGAGACGCGTTTTCCATGTAAATGCCCTAATTTATTCCAAGCCGCCCCAAAATTCAGATATAAATGTTTCCCAAAGCATAAAAATGCATCAAAATATGTAACAAATACATGTTACAATTATATTAATGCACAATAAATGTGAGATAAGCATAATGTAAAAAAAACAAAGAATAGAAATGATGGTCATTTAACTTTGAACTGCGTCCTCATCGTTTTTTACCCTCTTTACTTCATGTTCTCTCTCAGAAGTGTTTTTTGCCTGGCGTTTTGTAAAGAACTGAACCAAGGACGTTTGCTTTTGTCTGCTTTTAACAATCCTTCGAAGATGTCCAAGGCAAACATAAGCATAGTGAGCGACCGGCCGACTAGTGAACACTTTTTCTGAGTGATTAACATTTACGTAAAACTATCGGAACACCTCATGGCCCGAGGGGCGAATGACGAAGACGCTGTATAGACACATTTTTCGATCTACACACATCGACACATATGGTAGAAGTCCCTCTTAGCCAATGGGATGATGTTCGGTAATAGCCAATGGCAGAGCAGCTTTAAGTATGTTGCGTTCAGGAAACTCGGAGCTGCGAGTAGCAGGCCATACTGTATTTTTACCTTTTCGTATCTGGAAATTTATTTCGTAACAAGAGGCAATAGTTTCCTGTTGATACGTTTCGTAACTTGAAAATTTCGTAAGAAGAGACATTCGTAACTAGAGGTACCACTGTATTCAAAACAAAATTTCACAGTCCAGTTCAAAATTTTACACAGTTCTGTCATCGCTTACTGATGTCTTACTGAAGAAAATGTAGTTTAAACCTTTAATTTGTTTAAAAAAGAAAACACTTTTCATACTCTGATGATGAATCAATATTTTTTTGTTTAGTTTATCTTCATAGCATGCTACAAAATGGCTTGCTAGTACCTGTCCGCGGCCCCTTGGTTGGGGACCCCTGGTCTAAATATTTGGTTAGAACTGTTGTGGCAACAATTGTAGTCCAATCATGAGACTCTTAGTCTGTTATCACGCCATCAAGGGTATACAGTGACTCTTGACTTCTCTCAAATAAGGATGACTGCAAGGAAGAAACCAAAATGGTGGTCAACAAGTGGCATGGATAATCAAGCCTTGTTTTTGCTTCCCTGGGAGAGGAATGTGTCATGTCTGTCTGCTAAGAACGCCTCAGGGGTGACCTCCTGTCGGGAAACGGACATACACACGCAACACACACTTATGCACAGTCTTTCCCATCGGAGATACAAAACATGAAACAAGTATCTTTTTCAAAGTCCCTGTAAAGTTATTTATATTTAGAGGTTATTTATATTAAAAAAAAAATCAATTACATAAAACGAGGCATCTTCCCCCATTGAAAATGAAAGGGAATGTTGTTTCTTGTAAAACCAAAAACAAAAGAACATTTGTAATGTGTTATTCAACAAGAAAAATAGCACACGATGATATTGCACTTCAATGGACTTTGTGCTGCTCCTTCTGGTGTGCATGCATTGGCTATCTGAGGACAGTATCATACAAGGTACAAGAAAACGGTCTCAGCTCCTCAGGAAGCTGCAGTAATATTTTGTTGTTCTGTGTAGAGGCTCAAGAATATATGCCAGTGAATATTGTACATGTGTTATTCTCTTTGTTTTGTTTAGTCTGACGGTAAACTGCAAATGGAGTTGGATTTTTTTGGGGGGGGTGGATTGTTCACTGTCTGCCAAACTGAAGCTGTGTGAAGCCAGTTGCGTTGAGTTCACTGCCCGGCTGCGGCGCTCATATATCAAGTGTGCGCTTGCAAGCCAAAGCAAAAAAAAAACGGTCTGAAAGATGGTTCATATCTCAAAACTTGTAAGTCAGGTCACTTGCATCTCAAGGCATCACTGTACATGGATTCAGAGGATCAGAACTGGCTTTGTGTGAGTGTATTTAGTATGCTTATTAATATCACTTGTGGCGGGGGACCTGTTTATTGTGGGTATAGGATGGAGATGGTCCAGACTTGTCACAAGGAAGTGGGAGTGATACACTGTTTATTGCTTTGCCCTCCTTGGAGGGCAGCTGATGACTGAGTGTTGTATTACAAAGACCCTTTTTTTTTTTTCTCCTCGCAAAACTTGTATGCACACACACACACACACACACACACACACACACACACACACACACACACACACAGCTTTTCTTGGCATTCATCGATGTAAAGTGACCACGTTCAATTGGAATGCAATGACAAATTATATGTCTGATTAATCTTTTTTTTTCCTCATGCAATTCCAGAGCATTAATGACCAATGACCAATGCGATTTCTGAGAAATGAAACATAGCTTTCAACTTGGCACTCATGCTTTCTTTGTTGTTTTGAACATATAAGTGTGAGGCTGAACCAATATTGTGATTTACTTATGAACGTTGTCCATTTTCCCAGTAAGAATTATCTGAACACAATATTTGGTGCAATGTCCTTGAAAATGTCCATCCATCCGTGCATTTTCCGTCCTAGAGAGGACCAACACTGTCCTCTCTAGGGTGGAGGGTCAACTGGAGTCTCTCCTTGATAACTTCAGGCAAAAGGCGGCGTGAACCATTGTTGCTTTGCTGCCATATTTCTTGCCTACTGAGACACACATCTGCATTTGCAAGTTTGGCTGAGCCAGGCTGTGCTCCCTTAATGTCACTGTGCTTGATTAAAGAGTTTGTACTTCCACCTTTAATTCTTACGGTACACGCTATATGTCATGTTTGGCCTCATCAATTGCAGCGTGACACATAGAAGCAGCCTGTCTGACACAATCGGGTTCCAAAAAATACATTCTTGCACTGGCCAGAATGAGAACAGATTCCTCGTCTTCCTCCTCTGCTTGCATTTTGATTTCAGGCTTCTTGTGCACGGACGAGGTGAAGGACGCTTGGCACACTTTATTTTGGAGGGTGAGGGGATATTTAGGGGGCACTCAAAGTGTTCATCGTATTCCAGATAGTTTGTGTCACAATTATTGATTGGCTATGTGTACTGTATGTGTTTGTGTGTGTGTGTGAGTGTGTAGTTGGGTTGACGCCTCAATGGCGTCCTCTTTAATGATTGAACATTTTATGTCAGCCTTTCCGGACATGGGGTTGTCTGAGTTGTGTATTCAACACTTTGATTGCATAGATGAGCTGGAAATTGACTGAGAGCATCATGGAGGGGTGGGAGGGGGGGGCACGCGCATGTGTGTGCTTGAGAGAGAACAAATGAGGTGGATTTTTCCCCCCCCCAGTGATCACGCAGGGGATGAGAAATGAAGAAAGATGGACGCGTGCGCGTGTTTTGATGGCAGGTGGCACCGTAGTGCTCACAGGCACGCACGCGCACACGCATGCCATCTGCGGCGTTCCAGCAAGGCTTAGATGGACAATGATACACAGACGCCACTTGTAGATGACAAGATCGTGTTGTGTGAGTGTAAAATTGGAATGAATCGTATCGCATCGTAAATGGCGTGATCATATTGTAGCACATCATCAGTGGAAGTGAAGTGTATCACTTTGGAATCGAAGTCCCTCAGAACGTTTCGCCGTTGGAGTAAATCGTAAGCGTCGCGTTGAAAGTGGTGTGAATCATATTGTCATAAAAGCGTCGTGGGATGATTATTGCGTTGAATTAGGATTTGAGTGAATTATATTGTCTCGTAACTGAAGTCGATCGCAACGCTGAGTCATTTCGCATTTTCATCTCAGGAAATTAATTACAGAGAATCGCATTTTAAGTGGAATCATATTATATCGTAATTGGAGGAAATGATATAATTGAAGCGCATTGTAGTCGGAGTGGCTCATCATAAGACTGAAGTGCATTGTAAGGTAATTGCAGTAAATTGTACTGTAATTGACGTGAATCGTATCACAATTTCATTGGAATTGCAGTCATTCTGCATTGTAATTTGAGGGATTTGTGTTGTATTTAGGTTTGCCACTAACGATTATTTTAATAATCAGTTAATCTGTCAATGTTTGAATTGTTGAATTGGATTAAAAAAAACCGTAGGTTAATTGCCATCTGTTTCTTCACAAAATATTATTTCAAACTGTCAGTGCAGGAAAAAAAGTTCGATCATTGCTCTCGTAAGTAAAAGCAGATGTTTGTAAATGTCTTATTTTGGCAAAAAAAAAAAACCCAAAAACACACACACACACACACACACACACACACACAGATGATCATTCTGCTTTTGTGGAGGATTACATAAATCAGAGAATATTTACTGTTAAATTTTGAGGATTTCATTATAAATGAAACAGCTTACTTAATTGTTGCACACTAGTTGTGTTGTATCTCAATTGGAGTGAATTGTACCATAGAAAAATTTGAATGGCTTTCGTCCTAATTGGAGTAAATTGTGTTGCTTCTTCACTGTATTGAGTCGTATTGTCATAACTGGTGTTGATGGAATCGCAATTAGACTGAATTGTATTGTGCCGTCATTAAGAGTAAAGCTCTTCACATACTTATTGGAGTGAATCATAATCAATTATGTCATAATTCGAGACGAATATCATGCTCAATGTGGACCTGCGTCTATTTAGGTAGTTTACAGGCCAATCCAAGTCACATCGCCAACTAAAGGTCTGGCATGCGCATTACAACAGTTTCCCTTTTTTTTTTCTTTTTTTTTGGAAACCTTTTTCAGTAATTCCAGTGAAAGTGGACCAGTGTGACTCACAGCGTTAAGTGTGAGTTGTGTGGTTATGCCTTCCAGATGTGCGCCTGCTAACAAGTTTGCCTCTCTTAACTGCACTTAAAGGTCCAATCTGTCATTTCCTGATTTGCCTCACACCGCTCAACACGTCTGCTCGCTAATCTGCTAACAAAGTCTCCCCTTGTTGTCTCATGAAATCGGCCGTTCTTTCCTGTGTCTTTGGGCGTGTCATATGACTTCCTTAGCCCACTTTTTCTCCAGCAAGACCTTCTTTTATTGATATCGATGCATTTTGGAATGACTTGAAGAATGGCACTTACTGTCTTCTTCAAGAATGTGGATCGTCATAAGACGACAAGGTTTGCCCAAAGAAGGTATTTTCGGCCTTGTGTAGGGCACAAGTGGCGGAACTTGGGAATTGTTTGGGTGTGCTGAATTGATAATCAGATCCTTGCGCTGTGTCACTTCTTTTTTGTAAATAATTATTATTTATTTTTTTAACAACAAATTTTTTTTTTTCCCTTGGAAGACAATTTTTTTTTTCAAAGAATAAAATTGTGTTTTCGTTTGAGGAAAAAAAATGTCTAAGAAAGAAGTCTCATTTCAAGGAAATGTATTTTTGGGGAAAGAAATCTGCATGTTTTCAATTTTTTTTTCTATCCACACTAATCTCCCTGCGTGTCACCTTCAGGTACGACTATGTGGAGGTTTACAACGGTGAGGATGAACAGGCACCCATGTTGGGCAAGTTCTGTGGCAAGATTGCACCCTCGCCCATCATCTCCAGCGGCGAGCAGCTCCTCATCAAGTTCGTCTCTGACTATGAGACGCACGGCGCCGGATTCTCCGTACGCTACGAGGTCTTCAAGACAGGTGTGTGCCAGGGAGTGAGTGAGTGATTGACAAAAACATCCGTCATAGAGAAAGCAACATCATAGAAAACGTTACTGGAAGAAAAAAAAATCTATTGAATATTCATTAAATAGATGAATCAGGATCATAGAAAACAGGAAAAACACTATCATATAAAGCAGCGATATAGAAAATATAGAAATAAAATGTAGAAAATACAAAAATATAGAAAGGGTTAGGAAATAATAAATGCTTCGGGAAACGGGAAAAATACCATAATGGACAAAAAGAAATACAAGTTTAAAAAAAAAAACCACACAAAACAGGATGAAATTCAGAAAACAGATTAAAGCAGAATTAAAAACAATGAAATATGTACAGATACAGTATACAGTATAGAGAAACATCCAAAGTGACATGATGGTAAACAGCAGGCACCCAAAAAAAAACATTGCAAAACCGTGATGGACAATATCTCATCAACAGCAGACAAAATGTAAAAGAAAATACCGGTACAGAAAAAGCAGCGACAAGAGCAATTTTTGGATCATCGCTGCAACAATATCGAAAACAACCAAAAACCTGATTTAAAAATCAACACGATGCAAAACAAGAGAAAAGAATGTGGAAAATGGCGCGCTCGTGTATTAGGTTTTTCCTGTGGTCACGCTAACTGAACGTGATTAACGAGCTTGTGGAAATGTCAACATCTCACGCTGCCTTTTCGACTCCTTGGCCTCCCTTGGGATCGATCCTGCGTTCACCAAGCTGCCACTCACCAAATATCACCGGCGCATATTTAACAACACCGTTGATTGACCAAAAATCTGCTCTTAGAAAGATATGAATGCTCAAAACTGATAAGGGATGACCGTTTTTCAATACATTTCCCTGATGAGGAGCTGTTTGCGTGTCTGCGTGTGTTTGTAGCAGACAGGTGCGCGGGATCCTTGGCCCGCTTAGCTAATGGTCCGTTTGTCCTTGAATGCAGCAGGAATGACCTGACAAAGAATGCAGCGGTGTTGAAGAAGTTGGACCACATGAGAGTGTGTGCGTGCACACAAGAGTGTGTGTGGATTGTAGCCGATTCAAAGCGTCTTTCATATTTCACCTTTACCGCGCCATGACACTATTAATGATGTCTATCCCGTGGATTCACTTTATTTGCCGTAAAGGGGGAAAATGTGTCAAAAGATCTTAAAATTTTGCGTCCAAAATAGTTTGTTAGATTTGATCATAACTAGTCTTTAGTTTGTATCTGAATTTAGAATTATTTTATTGGGTCAAATATTGGAGCATTTCCTGTTGCCGGTTTTCATTTTAATGTCATTCAATCTTCTGCTGTGTTATAATATTACATAAAGCAACTTTTTAGAGCACAGAAATATAGAACAACATCATCAAAACAGTGATATGAAAAACAACGACATCAAAAACACTATGATTGCAAAAATAAACATACTACACACAGTGCGACAGAAAAATAACATTGCGGTACTAAGAAAAAACTATGCAAACAGAAGGCAATAATCGATGAAAAAAAACCTTAAATAAAATGATCGAAACCAGCAATTTAGAAAAAAAAAATTGTAAAAATAATCTTTGTCAATATTTCCACTTCAATCACTTTTCAAATGACAATTTTCAGAAGCATCAATTTAAAAACCTAACTTATATATCCAAGCCGAGTTTTTGGCCTACTGTTACACCGGATTTAATCGATTCCACAGGAAAATTGTTGTCTTGGGACCATCGGTCACAGTTACACAACATAAACAGTCAGGTCATCCTGAAGACAAGTGCATAAAAAGGAAATTGTGGGTTCCGTATCTCATCTCCACCCAGTTCCTCCATGCTGACATTGGTGAGCCGCCACATAAAGATGTTTAAATTGAAGTCTTCACCTCAGGGGGAAAAAAACAAAACAAAACCTCACCATGGACTTTGTACACTCAGTATTTACAATATACTATTTCAACTCTTCATATTGTTACGTACAGTTTTTTTTTTTGCACTAATTATACCATTCCTGTATATTATTATTTATATATCCATTGTTTTTTTTTTAAGGTACACTCTGATATCAAGCCGCAGTATGTGCTCTTATAAATAAAGAAATAAATAAATAGATACAAACGGCCATAAATAAATACTGTAATAAATAAGAGAGATTGCTCAAGAAACATAAACACAGAGCATCGTAAAATGTATATTTGACAACAATCGCAGTATCTTTAACGATAAATGTGCCTTTTAGTCAGGACCAAATAAAAAAAAAAAAACACACTCAGTGGATGGTCCGCGACTGCATGATGAGTCACACATTAAAGTGAACATTCCCACTGGGAAACATGCCCCAAGTGTGACTCTTCTCGAGAAACACACACACACACGCACACACACACACACACACGCACAATAGCAACATGTCTTCGGAAGTGTCACATGCTGTTCGATACAACCGCGAAATTGTGACATAACCAACTGACTTAGAGCTTCAGCATGCCTGCAAAGGGCCCGAAAACCAAGTCGAGACCCGGTGGAGTGTCCCACCCCAAGTGAACATGACTCACACGCGCGCACACACACGTGAACTACTCAACGATACAGGTGGTGTCATTAAAATGGCGGCGTGGTGATTGATGAGAAAAGTTGATGAGGAGCGACCAAGCAGAAAGGCTCGGTTAGGCATAAGGCACAAATGAAACATAACACGCAACCGGTTTGCCGCCGCGGTGTTGTTGCGAGAGTTGTGAAAAATCTGACTGTCATTGAGACCCTGAAGGTATCTGTGAACGAATCCAGCTGCAGATGTGAATCTGAACAAACAGCAAGAATAGTCGGCGGCATTATTTCTGTTATCACAAGAGATAGCTGTAAATAAGAGCTGCTTCCCCCAATTAAAAGGCAAAGTGACATTTATGTGAAAACATGTGTTGGCCCTCGGGGGGGTAGGCAAGCATCAATTTTGTTCCCAACCAAACACACTTTGACACTTTAAACCCCTTTCCCCATATTAAAAACATTCCTTTGCATCTCATTCCCGACAGGTCAGGAATGTTCCAGGAACTTCACGGCTCCCTCGGGGGTCATCAAGACGCCGGGTTACCCCGACAAGTACCCCAACAACCTGGAGTGCACCTTCATGATCTTCGCCCCCAAGATGTCCGAGATCTTGGTGGAGTTCGACAGCTTCGACATGGAACCCGACACCACACCGCCACCGGGGGCGCTGTGCCGCTATGACTGGTTGGAGATCTGGGACGGATATCCTGCGGGTTAGGATCTTTTTCTGATAAATGCCTTCCTCATAGAAAAGCTTCCCCTTATCCAAATGGGGCAGGGGGTAGATTGAAGATAAATGAACACCTCCCTCAAACAAATAGGTCCCCTTTCTCATCAAGAAATAATCACGCAGTAAGTGTCATGATTTACAATGAACACCTCCCTGAAATAGGGCGGCCTGGTGGTCCAGTGTTTAGCGCTTCGACCTCACAGTGCAGAGGTACCGGGTTCAATTCCAGATCCGTGTGTGGAGTTTGCATGTTCTCCCCATGCATGTTGTGGGTTTTCTCCGGGTACTCCGGTTTCCTCCCGCATTCCAATAAAACATGCATGGCAGGCTGACTGAACACTCTAAATTGTCCCTCGGTGTGAGCGCGGATGGTTGTTCATCTCTGTGTGTGCCCTGCGATTGGCTGGCACCCGGTTCAGGGTGTCCCCTGCCTACTGCCCGAAGACATCTGGGATAGGCTCCAGCACACCCCGCAACCCTTGTGAGGATAAAGCGGATCAGAAAATGGATGGATGGACCTCCCTGAAATAGATCCATCCTTTTTCCCAACAGTTTAAACAACTTGTAGTTGGCGTAATTAAGAAAAATAAATACCTCCCTTAAATAGACCCTGCTGCTTTTCCAAACAGGGAACTAATCGGGTATCATGTATAGTAATTTAAGGCAAATCAACGCATCTTGTCTTTTATCTTCGGTGGATAATTGTTACTTCGGCAACAGCACGTAGGCTGGCGGCGTGGATGCCGCGCTCCTGATAAAACTGTCGTAATTCCACGTATAATCCGTCACAGATTGTGAACGGCATCGCTCGCAGCTGGCAGCGATGGCGACAGTAATCCTCGCAGATTAGCGGAGCTGCGAGTGTGACAATGCGTTAAGGGGGATGCCGCCAGCTGGCATGCAAACCTCGTTGATGACTATGACGAGATTTTCTTTTTTGAAAGATAATATTTATCATGGTAAGTGACATGATGATCATCGGTTTAAAAATAATTACTAATTTGGTGTTCATCTCAATTAATGTGCAATTGTCACATCCCGAAGTGAAATAAGAGTGCTTCTTTCTCGGAGTTTGGAATATGTGCTTTGCAGTCTGGATTACAATTTCAAAGTATGATTTCAAGACACGAGTAGGGTCTTAAAGGAAGTTTACAGTGCTGGGTTAAGGTTCCAAGCAAGTGTTAGAATTAAAAAGTACGATGTGACGCCGGGATTAGCCAGGGAGTTGGTGCGTTACCCCGTGTGTCGCTTTTCATTGCAGTGAGTCAATGCAGGTTCACTTTTTGGAATTTTGATGTCATGGTCACTCCAAATAATCCAAATCAAAAAAAAACATTGACGTTTTTTTCATTGTGCTTCGTGCTCATCAGTGGGTCCCCACATCGGGCGCTACTGCGGCCAGACGTCTCCGGGCCGTGTCATCTCCTACACGGGCATCCTGTCCATGACCATCACGACCGACACGGCCATCACCAAGGAGGGATTCTCCGCCAACTACACCATCAGAGACACCGGCCTCCCCCAAGGAAACACGCAACAAGGTGATCTTACTTCACAGTACGGTGTCAAGACTGCATTATCCTTTCAAAGCCAGGCTTGGCACCCTCATACAAGGGTTTGGGTTTCCACCAAAAGGGAAGGGTTTCATTAGCAGCGTTCCAAACCAAGGTTAGGCTTTCAAATTCAGGTTTCAAGACAGGATTAGAAAAATTAGGGTTTAAAATCAGGGTTAGGATTGCAAGCCCGAGATAGGGTTTCGAACTAGGGTTGGTGTTTCAAATTAGGGTTTGAAGCCAAAATTTGCTCAAGTTTGGCTTTCAACTTGGGATTTTAAAATAGAGTTGGGGTTTCAAGTTATGGTTTCAGAGAATAATTAGGGTTCCATAGCTATTTAAGATAGGTGAGGTTACGTTTTGAAATCAGGGTTTAAAACCAGGGGTAGAGTTTTAAGCCATCAATCAGGTTTCAAACAAGGGTTTGGGTTACGGCGGCCCGGTGGTCAAGTGGTTAGCGCCTTGACCTCACAGTGCAGAGGTACCAGGTTCAATTCCAGCTCCGGCCTCCCTGTGTGGAGTTTGCATGTTCTCCCCGGGCCTGCGTGGGTTTTCTCTGGGTACTCTGGTTTCCTCCCACGTTCCAAAAACATGCATGGCAGGCTGATTGAACACTCTAAATTGTCCCTAGATGTGAGTGTGAGGGCGGATGGTTGTTTGTCTCTGTGTGCCCTGCGATTGGCTGGCAACCAGTTCAGGGTGTCCCCCACGTACTGCCCGAAGACGGCTGGGATAGGCTCCAACACCCCCCGCGACCCTTGTGAGGATAAGCGGATCGGAAAATGGTTGGTTGGATGGATGGATGGTTTAGGTTGCAAAAGTGGGTTTCAAATGAGGATTAGAGATTCATAGTAAGGTGTCAAGCCAGTTTTAGGAGTTCAAATTGGTGTTTGAAGCCTGGGGAAAAAAAATTCCAACAATGGTTAGAGTTTACAATTTGGTCTGAAGCCAGGGATAGCGCAATGCAAGAGTTAGGTTTAGAAATTAGGGTTCCAAGGCCAAGTTAACCTTGCATTTGGTGTCGTTGCCTTTCGCACTGAACGTTGAGTGTGAAAGGGCCAACTGGCAAATGCTGAAGCCTTGGCAGAGGTCAAAGCCCTAACGTTTGCTGCCGTGTGCTTGTGTCAGACTTCTCGTGCTCGGAGCCTCTGGGCATGGAGTCGGGTGAGATTTCCTCCGAGCAAATCAGCGCCTCCTCGCAGTACAACAATAACTGGTCGCCGGAACGCTCTCGCCTCAACTATCGGCAAAATGGATGGACGCCATCCGATGACACTGTACGCGAGTGGATCCAGGTCAGTTCCTCCACCTTCTGATTGCACTCTTCAAATTCGCGTTTCAAGTGGAGGTTAGCGTTTGAAACTAGTTTTAGGGTTTCAAACAAGGGTTAGGGATTCAAGCCTGGGTTTGGGGTTCAAAATTGAGTCAAGGTTTCACAGTAGGGTTTCGAAAACAGCTTTAGGGTTTCAAACATGGGTTAGGGTTTGAATTTGAGGATTAGGATTTTGAAATTGCAGTTTCAAATGGTGTGTATCATTTTGATCTCAAGAAAGGGTTAGGGTTTTCGAAATAGGTTTCAAACAAGAATTACCGTTTTCAGACAGGGTTTTTGGTTTAAATTAGGGTTTCAAGACAGGTTTTCAGTTTTCAATCTGAGATAAAAGTTTCAAACCCGGTTTAGGGTTTTAAATCAGAGTATTAAGACAAAGATAGGATGTTTGATTTGCATTAGTCAAGTTGAAAATTTGGGTAGGGTTTCAAAATTGGGTTTGGCTCTCAGTCACTGGCCATCGATTCAATGAACTGGATGAACGAGAATATCCTCTAGCATCTCTCAAAGTGAGCTTTCCAGTCATCAGATGCTCTCCACCTCCCAACTGGATTAAAACTAAAAAAAAAAAAAAATGACAACAGTAATGATGTCATGTTTTGGCCAATCCTCGGCTTGAAGCCAAACAACACCGTAGAGATTTTGTTCACATGCGGCGAGAACATTGTTGATGAGAAACCTGAACATTGTTCACTCATTTGCGGCATTTCTCCTGCACGTTAAAGCGGAAAATCTGCATGAAATTTTCATGGTGAAGCCGCTTGCCATAGCATTGTCTGCGCTTGTGCTCGTCCCTGTTTACGCGCATGTGGCACGTTAGTTTACTGTCACCCTTAGAAAATTGAAAGACCCAAAAGTTTAAAGCCTCAGGCAACCGACTGGGTATATCCAAGTGCCCCAAAAGGTAATTTAGTTCCCCGAATAATATCCTGAATCGATCTAACTTTTTCTTATGCATCCGGATATTAGCGAGACTGTCCAGCTAGGTACGGCATCAGGTCCGAAGGGTCCGACAGATATTTTTAAGGATGATCGGCCCCGGAGACGGAGGCGGTCTCGGGGCCTGCTCCCATTGTGCAAGACAGGAACTCATCGAGGAAGCCGCACAATGGCGAAGGAAACAGGAAATGGACAGGAAGTCAGCGTGGGCAGAGTATTAGCGGTGGTGCTGATGCTCTATTGTCTGTCTGGGGACTTCTCACGGGCTACTGGGCCCGAACGACCCTCTGGGAATTAAGCGGACAATCAGAGAGGTTAAAAGGTTTGTTTCTCGTTGTCAGGGCATTGGGCTGGACATTTTTCTGCGTGTGTCATCATTTCATTTTGAAACATTTATAAAGCCCTCTAGTTTGCTTGCTCCATTTTAAATTGATGGAAAGTGACATCGCTGAAGACGACTCAAGTCATTGGAAGTGAAGCGAATGCTTTAACATGGTCATAGTCATAATCTAATTGGAACTCTTAACTCATTCACTCCCAAAGACGTTTTTAAACGTCTTTTCAGACTTGGTCCGGGACTGGCTGGTACTGAATGAGTTTTAAAGTGTGTTTCCTGTCAAAGCAAGTGAGTCAGTTGAATTTACAGAATACATGCACGTCATGGTGCATTGTCAGGACGGTACCACCTCTGCCTCAATTTGAGCCAGGAAAAAAAACCCTGTAGTCTGAGAGTGTGAAAATTGTTTAGTGTAAACCCAGCATGAGTCAGATGCTGATTGATTGGTGGCTAATCCAGGTTGGTTGTCTACCAAAATGAAATTTAAACTCCTAACAATGCCCATTTGTTAGCTAACACAAGATTAAAGCACGCTGAACTCGATTGCTGCTTGAACTTTGTGAAAATGAAATGCATTTTTTGTGAACTGTAATTGTTTCATTTAAACAAGCAAAAATGAATGACATCATTGCTAAGTTACAGTTCGCAGAGTTCGCAGCACAGGCTTTTAAACATTGAGGTCAACTCCTCCGTTCTATGTGATCATCAGTTTAAAGATGTCAGTGTGACATCACCGCAACATTGTGACCGCTACACTCGAACTAGCTTCCATAAAACATGAATGGCGCTCCATGAATAATTCGTATGTTTGTGGGTGAGGCGAGGAGAGCATGTTAGCGGGGCATTGCAACTTTTACCCTTCAAGGAAGATGAATGAAGAGTGGTCGCCCAGGACCGCCATGTTGTGCCCTTCGCTGAACAACACGGGCAATTCTTAGCTCGGATCCACTCGAGAGACTTTTTTAAGCAGCGGTTCACAACTGTTGTCAACTTGCGACCTATGTTTTCCTCTTGTAATTAAGTCGCCACCTATTTTTCTGTAAATCAAGAACAATTACGAAAATTCAGCTCATGGCTTTAAATGCTGGACTAAACGATTAGGTAACATTGATAAGGATTATTTAGGGAGAGTTCTTACATTTGATCAAAGTGACCTTTAAGGTCTGAAAAAGTCTCCAGGCTTGAATCTTTAGCATCGCACAATTACATTGCTATTGTAGCCACAATGCAAAGAAAGCCCAGGAAAGGCTTCCTTTCCCCCACTGAACTGCCAGAGGTATTTATAGACGTCCTGAGGATCTCTTTGACGCCATCAGGAAGATGTTGCCATCTGGAGAATATGTTTGGGCCTCGTGTGTGCACCGCCTTGTGAAAAGTTCAACGACAAAAAAAAAAAAAAGCCTCCCATGAACATTGTCAAATGTCACGGCCTGTGGAGAGTCAATGTCCAAAAAGTTACTTGAATGAACTTGTATCAACTTGCACACAATTCAGAAATAAATAAAATAAGTATGTCATAAGTGCTTCCTCTGGGGGGAAGGGGGGTGTCCCCTTTCTCAACTCTTTTGAATGGTTAATTGGTATAACAAATGAAACCATACAAAATGCCACTTGCGCAACTGTTGTACATCCCCTCTCCGCCACTCTGCGGGGATGACCTTTTAAGGCATGCTTAATCCAACTGTTACATTTGAATAGTTCTTGAAACAGAACATGAATGGAGCAAACCATACATATACAGCCACCGAAAAAAACGTGGCCCAAATATCCCGTCTGTAGTGTACCGTTCTGACAGCAGTAAACATGATCCTCAACGGATTAACATTTTTCTTTTATCAACAATTTAACAAAATAAAATTTGCCATCAAACTACATACTATATTATTGCGAGTTACCATATATATATATATATATATATATATATATATATATATATATATATATATATATATATATATATATATATATATATATATATATATAATATAATTTTTTTTTCCATAAAGAGAACGACATTATGATACAGTGGTGCCTCTAGTTACAAAATTAATTGGTTCTGGAAGAAATTTCTTAACTAGAAAATTTTGTAAATAGACGCATTTTCCATGTAAATGCCCTAATCCGTTCCAAGCCTCACGAAATTCACCCACTTAGCTTCATGTTCTCTCTCAGAAGTGTTTTTTTTCCTGGCATTTTGCAAAGAACTGATCCAAGGACGTTGGCTTTTGTCGGCTTTTAACAATCCTTCGTAGATGTCCAAGGCAAACATCAGCATGGTGAGTGACTGCCCGACTGGTGAACATTTTATCTGGGTGATTCACATTGACGTAAAACTATTGGAACACCCGAGGGGCGAATGACGAGGTCGCTGCAGAGACGCATTTATCTATCTACACACATAGACACGTACGGTAGAAGTCCCTCTTAGCGAATAGGATGCCAGGAAGATGCTAGGTAGTAGCCAATGGTAGAGCAGCTAGAAGTATGTTGCATTCAGGAAACTCGGAGCTGCGAGCAGCAGCCCATCCTGTATTTTTTAACTTTTTTATCTGGAAATGTCTTTTGTAACAAGAGGCAATATTTTCCTGTTGAGGCGTTTCATAACTTGACAATTTCGTATGAACAGACATTCGTAAGTAGAGGTACCAATCTACGTTACATGTCCGATGAAAATCAGAAGGAAGGAAAACCATACTTAGCACACAAATATCAAAAATATTAAATGATTTACGTTAATCAAGTGTTTAAAGAGCCTTAAAGTGATGTGTTCCGCAACAGTGTCGTCTGGAATCGCGGGTCTTACAAGAAACTTCAAACTAAAGCTTTTTCTCTCCCAATCACCAGAGGCAGCATCCTGTTTTGGCAGGAAGAAAAGCATTGTTTTGTTTTGGGGTTTTTTCCGTTCCATTTAGCCATGCTGCTAGCGAGAGCTGCCTGTATCCTGCGCTACTTGAAAGTGCGTACGTGAGCCGCGACGTTGCCAAGGGTTTGAAAGATGGAAGATCAATTAGCCTCACTGGCTCGATGGGTGCAGGAACTGTTCGAAATGTAGTTCCGACGTGCTACCGTACTGAAACGCTAAATAACGACCGCAACAGCTGGCGGCCAGAGGAAGATGTTTCTGTCCCTCTCACAGAGCCGCTTTTAAAACCTTTTTTGAAGACCACTTCGATCAAATTGAAGACCTATCATTCACTAAATTATTGGGGTTTTTTTGTTGTTTTTTTTAATTCAGCCGCCTGAGCCCATTTCACTTAGCGACAAGAATGTTAGTCGACAAACTCACAAAAAAAGTCACAAGAAGCCACACCCAAAGACACAGGAAGGCTGTCCTTTTAATTTTTAAATGCTGTTTTAGGGGAATTTTGGACAACATCCAGGGGTCCTTCAAAGACTAACTCTTCCTTCAGATTATTTTCCTTTTTTAACTCAGGAACTATGCTGAAATGAAGGGAGGCCAGAGCCCTGTCTAAAAGTACTGGAGATTTTATCCAACTGCTATCAAATTTGAAGTTCTTATCTTATCCTTGACAGATGAGCAACGCCCCAAATTTTGAGTTGCTGTACGCCGCCAAACTTGGATGACTGAAAACAGCATGTATTTCCATCCGAAACATGCCGTTTGTAAGATATAACAATGACAAAGTACATATTGGAGACTCTTGCGGTTCGACAGTACGATGCACATGTCAAGTCGGAAAATAGATTAGCTTCAGCGCAAGCGTGAACAGCATCTGAGGAAATGTTCAGCGATAAGACGGCCGCTAGGAAGCCCGCATTCTCGACCTCGTGAAATATTCCTCATTTCAGATAAGTTCTACCATTTTCCGCCCGCAACCGATACTGCATATTTCATACGTCGTCTTTGATGATAAATATCTCTCTCTTATAATCCGAACAGATAAAACATCTCCAGCATATCTGGCGGTCTTCTAAGATCACATTTTCATTCCGTGTGCAATAAAAATGTAGCCCCGAGTCACTCTGATGTCATTTTTCTCTTGTGAGCCATTTATTTTAACAGGACATACTTGTTTTCCGTGTGTTGACACGCACAAATACACACAATTGCATGCACTGT
Organism: Hippocampus kuda; assembly: GCA_901007745.1. NCBI lineage: Eukaryota > Metazoa > Chordata > Actinopteri > Syngnathiformes > Syngnathidae > Hippocampus > Hippocampus kuda. Next base: position 64,220 of record CAAKHF010015119.1, read on the forward strand.
GGGAGCGATGGCATTATAAAATAAATGCCCTTATTTTGCTCACTGCCAAGTAAAGTTGATACAACAAAAGCTCTTAGTCTACACACACACAAACACGCACACACACACACACACACACACACACACACACATTCAAATGCATACAAAACAACAACACGTGGTAGAGGTCAGGCACTAGTCATTAGTGATGCGTGCAGACAGCCGTATAATTGCTGCAGAGTTGGTTCCCACGCATGCATGTACAGTTGTAGCAGGCGACAAACTCCCGCACATTGCTCTTATGTGACACACACACACACATGCACACGCACACACTCACTGCATCACAACTACATCGCCAAGCCTTATGGCATTTACATTTCTGCCAGCAGGGGGGCGCCTTCAGGTCGGCATTATCTTAATAGAATTTCATGTTGCATGGTGATTTGTCAAACTTGGCTGCCATGTTCCTCCCACAAGCGATGACCGAAACGCAAATGTTTGGCAATTAAGCACTGTCCATCTGTGTGGTTCAAATTAATGTCGTGCTCGGATAGAATCTCTCGGCCAATTACCATTACTGTTTTTCTTTAGGTGGATTTGGGCTTTCTGAGGTTCATCACGGCCATCAGCACACAAGGAGCCATCTCGAAAGAGACCAAGAAGCACTACTTTGTCCGCTCCTACAAGGTCGATCTGAGCTCCAACGGCGAGGACTGGGTGACAGTGAAGGACGGCTCCAAACAGAAGGTCAACATTCACTCAAGTCTTTTTTTTTTTTGGAGAGTGGAACCTCGGTTTTCATGAGTTGTCCCTTCCAGAAGGTCTGACTAAGACCAATTGTACAAAATCCCATGTAAATGTAAATCTGAATTTATCTGTTCCACACAGCCAAAATAGTAATAAAAAATATATTTAATAGATAGTAACTGTAGCTTTAGCAAACAAAAACAGAGACTCAAGGCAATATCAGGCCTCCCTGTTTGATTTGTCACACTGAGACAAATTGTGGCAACGTCGGCGTCACGTCCTGTCAAAAGTCAGGCCTTTAAAATAAAGGCATATCAGTACAACAGTTTCACCATTCTCTTTTTTTTGGCTGTGGTGGTTTAGCAGCCACACGCTATTTTTTGCTTGTTTATTGAGTGCAACTGTTAAATAAGCCATCATGTGATCCAATAGTGTGACGAAACTTTTTTTCTTCTTTTTATTTGTTATAGTTAGACAGTGTGCATGAATGAACATAAAATGTAAATGCGCACCCCCCCCATTCCCCCCCGCCTTAAGGAACATGGCTGATATAAGGCGACGACAACAATGACAAGGTAACAGGAAAGCAAAATACAATCAAAATCCAGATACAATCTTAAAAACCACACAATGAACATTACTAATAACCCTATGGGTATTAATGTTGACAAATTTGGTTGTCTATTATATTTCGCTTTTATTTTGAAGGTCTGACCTTTGACAAGGTGTTGGGCAATGTTGCAGAGCAAACTGGGGGGCTTGCCATTCCCTTGTTTTGTGAATAAAAGCTTCAGTGTGGAATTTGACGTACGTTGAACCCTTTCACACAATTTACAAAATGCTTTGGCCGAGCGCTCATCGATTCTGGGAAATGAACAGCCGAGTTATGCAGTGTTTTTTGTACAAAATTAACTCAGATGTATGAAAAGTGGGACAAAATTTCGACAAAAATAAGAAAGAAAGAAAAACTCAACATCGTACAAAAACTAGGACATACAAAAAAAGTTTGACGCCCAATTTTGATGATTATTTAACACAAAACTCTACGAAGTTATTTTGTGAATTCCTGGAAAAGTCAACGCCCTCAGCTATTTTGACTTGGCAACATGAAATTTAGCAGACATACCCCATCAACAGTAGCCCCACAAAAAAAGTTAAGTCATGTTGAGAAACAAACAAGAAGCCAGTCATCTTTTTTTCAAAGTGGCCATTCAAGGCTCATTTTGGTTGTTTCCAGGGGTCCTTCGAAGACAAACATTTTTTTTTTCTAATTGCTACCAACACAGAATGACGTTTATCAGATTGACTCCAAATTCCCTACCGCCCCAAAAATTTGACTACACTTTTTAACCATCGGGGATAAATAACATTGCTTCCATCTCACTTTCAGATCTTCCAAGGGAACCACAACCCGACAGACGAGGCTCGCTCCTTACTGCCCAAGCCGACTCTGGCCCGCTACATTCGCATCCGGCCCATGTCCTGGGAACAAGGCATCTGCATGCGCTTCGAGCTCTACGGCTGTCGAACCTCAGGTCATCCATCCATTTGCCAGTTTTCTCATCTCTCTCAAATGGAAAAACTCCACACCAAAGTGATGTGTGAGTGTATTTGCTGGAAAACCAAGCGTCCACTCTGTCGAACAGATTGAAGCGTAGCCTCTGGGTCGAGTGGCCTCGAATGCTACAGCCAGCAAGTCTGTTCGGCAGACTCAAACGCCCCTGAGATGACATTTCAACTCGCAACATGTTCTCGACCATATTGATACTCGCGATTCAGACCAACCATTGAAATCAGACAGTGGCACCTTTGACTTACGAATGCCACAATTTAGGAGTTGTTACAGTTATAAGCTGTTGCTTGGGTGATGTGTTGCAGCAATGAGCCAACCCACTCGAGGTAGTGTCTATTATATATAATGTCTGTGCCCCAGACTGACAGTCTGATTCAAGAATTCCTGCATTTTCTTCCCCATGCAGACTACCCATGTTCAGGAATGTTGGGCATGGTGTCCGGTCAGATCTCGGACGGTCAGATCAGCGCCTCGTCCTATGCCAACCGAGGCTGGGTGGCCGAGAACGCCCGTTTGTTGACGGGCAGGTCAGGATGGACCGGCCAACAGACCAAGCAGCCCTTCAGGAATGAATGGCTCCAGGTGAAAACCTTACCTGACTATGTTTAAGGTTAGGGTTTAGGGATAAGAGTCAGGTCTGTTTTTTTGGTTCGAGTTGATACGGTTAAGGTTATGATTGATTGAGTTAGCAGTAATATAAAACATTTTCACAGTGACTGCTTCATTTTGTCAGGTGGACCTGGGCCAGGACAAGATGGTCACCGGCGTGGTGATTCAGGGTGGGAAACACTATGACAAGAATGTCTTCATGAAGAAGTTCAAGGTGGGACACAGTCTGGATGGAGAAGACTGGACCCTGGTCAACGAGGAAAACACCACCAAGCCTAAGGTCAGTCCACGAAAGCTACAAACAGTGTGCTTGTGTCCGTTTAGCTGAGCATTCGCCCAGGTTAGCCTTTCTCATTTATCTGCACTGTTTTTCTGTTTTAGTGTCTTTAGCTCTGTTTTAACCTCATATTAGCTTCTCTTAGCTGTGTTGTAGCCTAAGCTAGTCATTCTTTCGATTAGTTAGTCAGCTTCATCTGCATATCTAGCTTTGTTCTTAGCTGACGTTAGCGTCAGTTAGCATGTATTAGCCAATGATGTATTTTCTTAGTTGTGTTTTAGCTCCAAACCTGTCGGTGTCTCATTTCAAACAATTTTTGGACTGACATTTCCAAAGTCGGCGATGGTAAAGTTGAAATTAAGTAAGTCTGGTTTCCCTTCAAGAGCACTTTGTAGTTTTGTTTCCCTTGGTCCCTTAATCATCTCTTCATCTTTCATGTTTTTTTAAGCAGCAGTGCTACGCTAATGCCAAGAGGGAGTCAATTTTAGATTAGAATTGGTTGACGTGAAACAAACGTCTATTATTAATGGCACATAGACTCGAGTCCAGAGACGCGGTTAAAGTCATGTCAGCTGTGTTCCTGGGAATGTGTTTTTAATTTCTCACAATGGCTTCTTCCATGCGAATAAAGACAAAGACTTATGAGAGGAAAATGTCAGGAATTGAGCTTTAGATGCACGAGGTATAATGATAACAAGTGATGATTGTGGAGAAATTAGCTCTCAGTGACGCTCTGCTCTGTCGAACTAAAATGTTAACTGTGTAAAATAAAATGTTCGCCTCTCTTAGATGTGTTTTAGCATCCTAGTTTCTATCTTGACTTTGTATGCAGTAAATTCTGTCTTACCATCTTCTACTCATATTAACCTCGGGGCCACCTCTCCTTGCTGTGTTTTTGCCTGTCTTTACTTTAATCTAGTAATCAGTTTTATCTGCTGCGTTTGTCTGTTACAGAATCTTTAGCTGTGTTTTAGCCTTTACTATATTAACCGCGTGTTAGCATCTCTTACCGGTGTTTTAGCCTCATTTTAGCTTCTGTTTTATATTTTAGTCTGTTTTATCTGTAGTTTTTGTCTGCTTTAATATCTTTAGCTTTGTTTTAGATTGTTAGCCTCATGCTCTGCTTATCTTAGCTTTGTTTTAACCCGTCTAGGCCTCATTTTAGCCTCGCCTGGCTGTGTTTTAGCCTCTTGTCTTACAGTTGAGTCACATTTATCTGTTTGTTTTAATATTTCCAAACAGCGTTAACATCACTTATCTGCGTTTTAGTGCCCGTTGGCCTGCTGTTAGTCTTTCTTGAGGTCAAAACATGGTTGTTCTTGCAACTGTACACCATAGTCGTTTCTGTCGTAGAATGAGGTGTGTACATAACTTGATTGACAGGTGCAGTTTGTGTTTGGAATGTAGAATGAGCACACTATATTGAATAAGACCCCTGGAAAAGGCCCTGGAGTCTATAGAGCTGCCTTCATTCTTACCCTAGAGAGGAAATCTATATCATTGCTTTGCACACTCCACTTCATCTCCTGGGCCCGCCCTTCTGGAACCACATCCTGCTCCATGCCTTCCAGATGGCAGCGCCGAGAGGGGAGGCTCTGTAGGGGGTCTTAGGTGTCTCACTCCCGCTGGTAGACTGTGAACTGGATGTTCCTCCCTCATACTGACTATCCACTAATATGTTCTGTACTAGTAAGTACTTTAAGGTAGCCTTTCCCAAATTTTATAAGTTACACAATTGTCCCCAACATCCTAATGATGGCGCACCCCTTCCAGACAATTCTTTTTTTTTTTCCAATTTATTTTACTGTAATTCTACACCAGTCAACAATTTAAGACAGCGTTTTGCAAGATTTTTACGATGCACATCCCCTTCAAAATCCCGACAGGCATTATACACCGTTTCTTCCACAAAAGCTGGGTGAATTATCAGTAATGAAATCTCTGGTTAATTTGTGGGAGTCTCTCCTGTGGTTCTTAGATCTTCTCTGGCAATCAGAATCATGACACACCTGAGCTGAGGTTGCTGGGTCCTCTGCAGACCCGTTTCATCCGAATCTACCCGGAGAGGGCCACCATGGAGGGGGTGGGCCTACGACTGGAGCTGCTAGGCTGCGAACTGGATGGTGCGTAAACCTGGATGCACACGAATCTCCTTGTTGCGAGAGGCTGTCTTGTGTTTTAGCCCGTGTTAGCCTTTTTTAGCTGTGTTAGCTAATGATAGCCTATCTTCGCTAAGTTCTTCTTAAGTGTGGCAAAAGAGGTTTTTCAAGGCGATATTTCATGTTTTCATGTTTTTCATATCACAGATGATAATTCTTCAGGTGAACAATTTTGGGCTGCATAGGCATCAAGATAAATTGTGTCTGACTTTTTTTGTTTGTTTTTTTTCTCTTCAGAAATCACGACCACGGCCTTGCCCACCACACCGGTCACCGTCACACTTCCCTCCACCACATTTGGAGCGACCACAGTGTCGGCCCAAACGGTGCCCGTCACCACGCCGTCTACCAACACCGACACAGACCTTCCCGATGTCTATGACTCTCCAACAGGTCAGCTTTTTTTTTTAATTGTAAATTTGTTTCATGTCATTGGCTTGCGATCAATTCAGTGTGTATCCCTGCCTCTGGCTTTAAGTCAGCTGGGACAGATTCCAGCTCAACCAAGGAAGCACGATTGAAAATGCCAAGTCACCAAATATTGCCATAGTAAATCTTCTTTTTAAATACAATTATTTTAAGATAAAAAAATGCCATACATTTTTTTTAAATTACAGAGAAGTTGTCTTGTTTGAAGAAAAAAATATTTTTTTTAAATAAAAAGTGGACAAGTATGGTTTTAGAAAAAATATATTTTTTCGAATAAAAATCACATTTTTTGAAAGGAAGTGTTTTTCCGAAAAAAAAGTGATGATGATGATGATGATGATGATGATAATGATACTAATATATTCACTATCATTGTCTACAATGTTTGTAGTTTTTATTTTTTGGCAAGTTTTTCTTTAAACATTTTCAATTTTCTGAGGAGACATCTTTATGAGAAAAAACGTGCTTGGGAGAGTTTAAAAAATAGTTACATTTGTTAGTGGAATTTAAAAAAAAAGAATTAATGTTTTTGGAAAGAAAGGTGGGATTTTTGTTTTCTTTTTAAATTAAAATTATTTTTATCAAGGAAAAATCCGGGATTTTTCCAGAGAAAATCTTTTTTCATTCTAGAAAATTATGTGAATACTCATGGATTAATTCCGTTTATTTTCGAGAAGGTTACTTATTGAATGTCTATTCACTGGAAGAAATATCCATGGTTTTTAAAAAAAAGACAAAGCGCTGACACTTAACGGTGTCTTTCTTGTGTGTTCCATGTGCATGAAGCAGGAGGCGTCACGCCCGCTGACCCCGTGGTGGACTTCATACCAGGTCAGCTTCCTGCCGCTTTCTCCTCCATCTTGATGTTTGGATTGAACTGTTCCATGTCATTAAGAGCAGGGCTGGCCAAACTTTTATGTCTTAACTTTTGAAAAAAAAAATTATTTTTTAAAGATAGAAAATATGCAGAAAAAAGTGGTTTACACCAGCACCGTGTAAAATCCTACCTGACATTTCTCGACCCTTGACTTAAAAAAAACCCAACAAAAAAACACACACACACTATTAAAGCGTCTGATAAAAAGACAGCATTTTGGTTTAGGTTGTGATGAAGTCCTTTGGGTTATCAACACGCAACATGCTCAAAGTGTCCCAATGGGACACAAACAATACAAACAGGAAGTTGGGGAAACCCTCGGGACGTCCCTGAGTTCAACCCTTGCTTCTTTTGGATGTTGAAAGCTTGAACAACAAAAGAGTAAGAAAGATGGAAGAGGTGAGCAAAATGCAAAAGACAAGAGAAAAGCTGTGAGGTTTTTTTTCTCCTTAAGAGCTGGATGAAAGCCTCCTGGGTATCAATTAGAGCAAGCCCCAAGCTCTCTGCAAGACAGCAGCCCGGATTCAGCAGGACTTAAGCAGTTCATCCCTGCATATTCTTAGCAAACAAAACACCTTTAAAATGGCAACAAATGTACAGAAGAATGTTTTTGGCTGTCTGCACGTTGTCCTGGCTTGATGTCAGAGTTGTGTTCCGACCCGCAGTGATGTGACACGTATTTATATACTGGTGGTAATGCGCCATAATCAATCAAGTGTATTGGTCAAGTCACAATTACCTGAAATATTTGTTTGGGGGGGAAAAAAAAACAAGTGTTGGCCAAAGATATAAAACAATCCAATGAAAAATAGTAAATAAGAATAAGAATAAGAATAAGAAAACCTTTATTAGTCTCACAATGGAGAAATTCCCAATTCACAGCAGCAAAGTTATGAAAGGAAGAAGTAGAACAACAAAATATAGGAGCTGCTGGAAAGGCAGCCACTTACGCGGCGCCATTTTGAAGTCAAAATAACAAAAATAACACAACACAACACATAGGACACAGACAGTCGTGCAATCTTCACCACTTTTCTGCATACACTTTGTTGTCTGAAGCAGTTATAGATGAAAGACAATGAAATTGTCTGGAAATTGAGCGTAGCCTCGTGTACTGCACGAGCACGGATTCTTACGCCGCTTGCTTTGATTATGCTGAAATTATTTGTTTTGTCCCTCAAAAATGGACAAATCTCACTTTTACAACCTTTTTCCTTGCTTGTGAAGGCTCTCAGTCGTACAGGAAGGTTCCATTGAAGAAAGGGTTCCGTCAGTCGTCATCTGTACCTGTGGGTAAAAAACAAAAAACAAAAAACAAAAAGGACGTTTCGCTTCTCTCACAGAAGCTTCGTCAGCGGTAGACAACTCTGAAGTCTCCGTGAAGACTCCGGGAAATTGTTGTGCGCTAAAAGCTGAGCGTGG
>CAAKHF010015126.1:9263-24992 GCA_901007745.1 Hippocampus kuda
AAACATTGTCATAAACCAAAGAATGCATCCAAAAAAACAATCCAAAATACACATTTTTTTTCCCAAGACAGAAAAAAAATAAACATTAAAATACTGTACGTATTTTACTGTTGTGATTTTTTTTGGATACACCTCTATTGCAGTTTTTGTGATATAAACAGTTTTTCGACAGTATATTTTTGTATTTTATTGATTGTGTTGTTACACGTGCATTTTGTCAACATACTTGCAGGTTCATAAAGGACATGTACCATGCTCATTTCCCAAATGAGGAATTTCTGTTATCAGGACAAATTGGACAGCGCAAACACGAGTCCGTACTAGAGAATATTTACTGTAGTCCTTCTATCATTAGATTTCCCTCATCATTCCCAACAGCATTCCTTCGCTGCCTTTATTTACAGCTCAGCACACAGAGCCAACATGCCACCCATCTACTTGTAAACAATATCTGTCCACATGACTATTCTTCTTCATTGTATCTCCATCTCTAATCTACACTACTTTTCCATGGTGTCCTTATGTGCAGACTGAAACGTGTCAGTTAGGCCTTCAGAACAAGCTGAAAATCTTGTGTCAGAACTGACCTCCGAAACAGTTCATTGATTAGCATTTCGAAAGACTAACCGGTAGGCATACAGTACTTGAATGTCACTTGAAGCACTGTGTTGTGTTATATTTATTTGAATATTTGCACTTTATCACATTCTTTGAAAAGTGGTCAAACCACTACCACATATTTTCAATGGCATTTATTTGGCCACTAGAGATGTGTGTTTTAAATCTAAGGCCTATGTAAAATACATATTTTGTAAAGATCCAGGAAATTGCCAATCATTTCATGTAATTTTAAGGAAAAATACCAAATCAGGCATCATTTAAGGTGTATTATACCTTCAAGAGTAGTTCAATCATCTCGGTGTGAACCAGGCCTTGGACGGACTCTCCATTCACGTGAGTGACGAGATCTCCAGTACGTAACCCTGCCTGGTAGGCGGGACTGCCCTCATCCACACTCTGTTACAAATGCATGGCGAATGGGTGACAAAATGGATAAGTTTGAATCTCTAGCTCTCCTGAGGGGTTGCTGATAAGTTGTGAGTCTTGAGAGCGCACCCACCGACACCATGTGATGGACCGTGTAGACATCGCTGTCACCCAAGTAGACGCGGATGGCCTGCATTGTGAAGCCATACTTCTTGCCCGAAGTGTGAATGATGATTGGCGGCTTCATGCTACCGGGACTGAGGGACAGGTCCCGGCTGGGGGAGGAGTCACGAGAGGAAGGGTTTGAGGACAGTGACCTTGGGGAGATGGGACTGGGCTGGAGGCCACTGGGGGAGTCATCTGTCATAAAAAGAAGATCACAGACTTGCAAAAATCTTTCTTGTGAAATCAGTGTCCTTTTTCCTCCTACTGGACCAATATGCTATTTCCTTTTACCTGTGGTTATGATGAGCGACAGAGCTGAAACAGAGGCAGACTTGGGAACTTTGCCTCCACACGGAAGCCTCTGTCTGTCCGGTGTCTCAAGTTGGTTACCAAATCGCCGTGGGCCAGCTGGCTCTTTGGGGGATGAGTGTTTGGCCCCTGTGCTGTTGCTGCGGATCCGGATCCTTCGAAGTTTGGAAACGACGACTTCAGCTGCAAATAAGAGAGTAAGTTATGCGGAGAGACGATTAACGACGACAAAACTCGACTCGTCCTCAAGATGTTAGTTTGTAATCACCCTCGTCATCTGTTGAGACAGCAAAGCGGGGTGTCATCTCTAGGCTGTGGGTGCTGCTCATCACCAGGGGACTGGTGCTCCTTTCAGACTGAGAGGACCTGGGCGATGCCCGGGGGCAGAGGCTACAAAACCCAAAAGACCAGACAGGTTATCGCAAAGAAAGATTGCTGAACCCAACCGTGTAGTGTTTTGGATTGGTTTTGCTAAAATCAATTTGCCCAATAGTTCAAAATTTGGACGACTAGGTGTGATTGGCTCAGTCTAATATTCCACAAGGTCATCTTGTTTCCTGTATGTCAAAGCAAGGGAATACATTTTAAAAACTTGTCAGAAACCCATCCATGCAAACACTGCAAAATTATTTATCAACAAGGGTGACAGGCGGAAAGTGAACAGAGTGAATTTGAATCTTCAGCAACAACGTCTGGAGATTTGGACACTTTTTTTTATTTTTATTTTTTTTAAAGGTAGACTGACCATTAGAAGGCTGCAAACGCTGACATAATCAGTTTATTCTTTTTTAATGACTGTGCCCTTCAGTGCCACACATGAAATGTATCTTTTTGTTCAGATCAAACAACTTCAAAATAATAATAAAATATTTTTCTTCAAAGCATACAATATTAGACATCTAAGATTGTGCGTGTACCTGGCCATGCGTCCTGGGAGTCTGGGCTCCAGAGCGCCATCTGCTGTGGAGGGACTAAGCCCTCCAACATCGACGCGGTCCTCTTTGTCCTCGCTGTGACTGCGATCAGATGAGAAGCTCAAATTGGATGGCGTAGCCAAATGTTCTGTGCTGCTGTACACCTGGAAAAAAAAAACAGTCAAGATACACACACATCGTTATCGATCAAGTTTGACCGTTGCTGAAGGCCAAAGCTGTAAACTTTGTATTCATGTGGACTTTTTCCCCATCTTCATTACCTTGCTGAAACGATGCGACCATGAGGAAAACTGCCTGATTTCCAGTGACGACTCTTCGTCATTGGTTTCCTCATCCTCATCAGACGCCATGTGATGATAGCGCTCGGATCGTGCTGAAAACAGATGCCAAACAACATGCTGATAATCACACGTCTCGCACTCAACTGGCATGACTTTTTTTTTGTATTCCAAAAAATGTTTCATATAATCTCAAATGCGGCGTACTGTCAAAATAGCTTGTATCATCTTCTGAATCAAGTTGAGGGATGAATTCTGCTTTTTGTCGTAATAGTCCATTCCAGTCCAAACCCACGAAGAAGGCGTGCTGTTTGACCTCTGAGGCCCCACCTACAACCACAGGGTGACATCAACATTTCTGTGATTTTGAGCAAAAAAAAAAAACATGCAGGCGCAGTGTTTTACATAACGATGAGCATTATACTAAGAAGTACCAGTTCCCAGTCTTTCTAGGGGGCTTTGCCTCAAGAGATGGGTAATCATGTCCTGTGCGTCCATTGGTAAAGCGTCGTCTCCTTCAGGCCAAATGATGTCATCTGCAAATTAGAGGACCAAGAATAATACATTTCAAGCATTTATTTTGTTAGTCTCGTGATCTCAAAAGCAAAATATTTAAAGAGGTCGATTTACTTTTCTTTATAAATTATTCATTTTGCCACAGTGTTCCCCCAACCTTTCGTGAGCCAAGCCATATATTTCAATTTGCCCAAATCTAACAACCCACTAATATAACAAAAATCTCAATTTATTCACAGATTGATTTCCTCATTGTAAAACCTGGGCCCTGTTTAGTTAAACACAAAGCTATTACTCTGTTATAAGGGCAATAGAAGACAGTTTTAAGTGGATCGTTCACTTATCTAGTGGAAGCGCATACAATTGTTCCTCCTATACATATTGTGTCAAAAAAGTTTCCAGGACTGGGGTCACATTACATACACGTCAAACCCAAACTCCGACTTTTGTCCTTCATTGGGGACCAGAAAAATCAATCCAGAGGTCCACAACATTTTGGCAAAGAAAGCTGAGAAAGTATGTTAGACTACTGGAGGACCACTTAAAATGGAAAAACATTTCGTTTGTAGTTTTGATTTGTAATACTATATATCATATGAGACACCGGTCCTGGAACTTTCCTAAGACACCTTGTAAATTGCTTATCATAGATTGACGAAGATGTATTATTTGAAGTAGACAGAAACATATTTTGAGACCAATTAAGTAAAACTGGAGAATTTTCTTTGGTATACCCAATGATCTTGGCACATTAGTGGTTGGGAATCACTGTTGTAGAAACCGCTGCATGTGGCGGAAGAAAGGCGAAGGTAAATATGATCTCTTCTCACCACTGACAACTTGGCCAAAAAGTTCCTCGGGAGTATCGCCAAAGAATGGAACACAACCGACCAGGAACTCATAAAGGATGATTCCCATCGCCCACCAGTCTACTGGTTTCCCGTATCCTTGCCTCAGAATCACCTCTGGGGCAATGTACTCTGGAGTACCACACACCTGCACAAGCAAATCAACAACAAAGGTTTAAAACATTTTATTTTTTTTTTAAGGTGTCTCAAATCTGACAGAGTCTCACCTGCTTATCAACAAATTCCCTTGTATCTTTCTCCATGTGACCCTCGTAGAGGTTGGTGGTCATGTTCATCAGACCAATTTTTGACAGGCCAAAGTCTGTTAACTTAATGTGGCCCATGGATGTGATCAGCAAACTGTTCGGGGGTGGGGGGGAGAATACAAACACTGCGTTGAATCAAGTGTTCCAAAGAAGGGTATTAAAGGGGTCAAAGATCATTTGCTGATATCGTGGCAGTTGTATTAGTGACATACAATGTTGTGTATCCTATTGCACACACTGTTATGGGCTTCTCAACTCCTAAATAACAGTGCAGTCAATGGTTTCAAACGAGTTTCTGGAATACATAATGCTCACTCCAGACGCCACAACCATATTAATGATCCATCAAACATGAATAATTTGATAAGGATCCAATCGTTGTTGAATATTATACAGCGAATCACGTTCTAGCTATAGCAGCAGTAGCAGCAAAAGGCGTAGTCAAAAAAAAAAGTAAAACAAAATACAGCAGCCCCCCCCCTCCAAATATCATTGGACACTAACAGAAATCATAAGACCATCGCGCCGAGTACTTAGAGTCCAAGTACTCGAGTACTTAGAGTCTAAGTACTCGGCTCAGGCGCCTCGTCCTAAGTCTTAGAGAGACGAGGCGCCTGAGCTTGTCCAACAATATTATTGACCACTAAAGTAGGGGATCTGGTTGCCATGGGGATGACACCGTTCAACCCCATTACAGGCCAGCGTAGCATCACAATTATTTCGATTTGTTGTTTTGTGGCAAAATTACATAATTTTGTTTTAAATGGTGGATGTTGGAATGTCTTTGTTCATACAAAAAGGGTACATTCAATGTGTTATGAGTAAAACCATTTTTGATGTCAAGGTTGGAAAACAGCTCAGAGATTTTATGGGAAAATATTGTGCACAGTGCGCTCCAAATGTGTTTTTGGTTCTCACTTGTCAGGTTTGAGGTCTCGGTGCACTATCCCATAATTGTGAAGGTACTCCAGGGCCAGGACGGTTTCGGCAAAGTACATCCTTGTCATTTCTACAGGTAGTGGACCCATGTTCTTCAGCAAGTTGGCGCAATCGCCACCTTAAACAAAATTGAAAATACAGATCAAAAATAATTATATAGATCCTTTTCAAAAAACATAACAAAAATAACTAGTTCCAAAATTCCATTCAAAAAGTTTAACACTTTCATCCATAGATTTGTGGCCCACAAGTTATGTACCATACATCTTTATTTATATGGCGCTTTTTAAAGTTAAGCTATTTCAAGTATTAATTTGTTTATAGCAGGGGTGCCCAAACTCTTTGGACCGAAGAGCAAAAGCTCTGATCACAAGCTGCAATTGCAGACTGCTGAGCGCTAATAATTTCCGGTGATTTAAATTTTATTTTTTAAATACTTTTTGTTTAAATGAGACTGATAGGATGAGGGTGCAGTGGACACTAACACAAAAAATATATATTGCTAACATGCACAAAGACACACAAATGGTTTTGTTTTTTTTTCTCCTCTGCACCCCTCGCGAATGACTTGGGACCAGTCCGCGATCTACCAGTCGATCGCGATCGACGTAATGGGCACCCTGGGCTTATAGTTGCATAATTTGTGCTTCCATCTCATGAAGCAAATTTTTAAAAATGGGAATACTCTGAACAAATCACCATGTACTTCTCTAGAAAAAAAGAAATTAGGACCACATCAAATCAAACAAAATATGATCTTTTCAAAACGATACGTCGCTCTTCAATACTTGGCGTGAACTGTTGGAAGATGACACTGAAGATTGCGAACAGAAGGCCTATTTTGTCTCCTTTCCTCTTACCCTCCACGTACTCCATGACCATGCAGAGGTGGCGTCTCGTCTCGAAAGAACAAAACATGGACACAACAAAGGGATTCTCTGCAAAAGTTAAGATGTCTCTCTCCACAAACGCTTGCTGAATCTGGTTCCTCAAGACGAGGTTTTGACGATTGATCTTTTTCATGGCAAACCGTTGACGAGTCTCCTTGTGGCGGACCAGATAAACAGCCCTATAAAACACCACATGTTCCACATTAGGCTTTTTCCCCCACCCAACAATGATTTGAGCACATCTTTGCTTTCACATCGAGTAAGTACATTTGTGAATTATTTCAGTATTATTCATACTTCTTGTGACATTTGTGTTTGGAGATTTCTATGTCAAATGGCTGCCTTGGCTCAGTAAAAACTGGGAAACACTCCGACATTTATATCATGAACACATGGATGCACTCTAAGGCCAGTTGACAATGGCAATGCCAAGTCTTTCAGTTCTAAGCGGAAAAGAGAGATGGTACAGATCTTTAAGGGAATAAACAGGAAGCAGGAAACAATGGAAATGTTCGCTTACCCATAAGCCCCATTACTGATGAGTTTAATGGTCTCAAAATCGCTCTCAAGAGGTTTCCGTCGTGTTGGGGTCACAGCCTGCGGGGTTTTATTCTACAGTGAAAGCAAAAAAATGAGCAAGTGAAGCACGTTGAAGCACACCAACGAAAGACTTCTGACTACACTTCCCAGCATCTAACAAACTGTAATGCAAATTTGACCTACAAAGGAAACATTTTACCAGCAAATGGATTTGCTTATGGCACATTTGTCAGATTATAATTTTACACACAATTGTATTCCATCATTTTCAATTATTTTCAATCCTAAACCATAATTAGTGACAGAGAGATGTTTATGCATGATACATTATCGAAAGAATTGGAATGAAATGTTACCTCCCCATCTGGCTCAATCGACACTGAGGGACTGCAATCACACTGTTGAAGCTGCACCATGTCTAAAAAAAAAAAAAGAAAGACATTGAAAAATTATGTTCCTACTGTGCACGTGCCATTCTTATGATGTCCTTCAGGCCAATGTTGTACCAATGATTTAATTAATGACATCCATGATGTACTTACTGCCATAGCAACACTGGGCACGTTTTCAATGAACTATTCACGTGTTAAAAGTTGCCACTGGAGACGATGTCTACAAGCCCAATTGCAACGAAGTTGGGAAGTTGTGTTTAAAAAAAAAGAAACCTGAATACATGATTTGAAAATCAAAGTCCAACCTCTATTTCATTGAATACACAACAAAGACAAGATATTGAAGGTTAAAACTGATCAACATTGTTTTTTAGCAAAACTTGCTGCAACGCATTCCAAAAAAGGTGGGAAAGGGTCATGTTTACCACCATGTTACATCACCTTTTCTTTTAGCAACATTCAAATGTTTGGGAACTGAAGAGACTAATTGTTGACTCTTTGTAGAAGGAATTCTTTCCCTTGCTTAATGTATAGTTCCAGCTGTTCAGAAATCCACGGTCTCCGTGATGTATTTTATACTTCATAACACACCACAGATATTCAATGGGAAACAGGTCTGGAAGGAATGCATGCCAGTCTAGTTCAGGCACACTTTTGCTACAATGCCACGCTGTTGTAACGTGCAGAATGGTGCAAACAGGTGTTTGATGAGCATTCCTCGACTTTTTCAGTATTTTTTGGTCACTTTTTGGAATGTGTTACACCCATAAAGTTAATGGTTATTTGCTGAAAAACAATAAAAGTTATCAGTTTGAACATGAAAAATATTGTCTTTTTAGTGTATTCAATTAAATATAGGTGGATGATGATTTGTAAATCATTATATCCCAACTTCATTGGAAGTGGCTTTATAGAAAGTTTAGATCCAAAGCATAAATCTAAGAAACCAGGGACACATTGCTCTGCTCATGAATGAGGTTTAACTATTTGCGAAGGAGAAATTCTTTACCCTCTAAAGGGTTTCGTGCTAAACCCAACTGGCTGATGATGTATCGAGGGATGTCCGATTTGATCCCCTGGCCGACTTTGGCGTGACCTTCTGCTGCCTCAAGCAAATGGTAGAATTCTTCCGGATCAAACTCCTGCACAAAGAATAAAGATTTCATGAACTCATAGCAAGAATGTGTGTAATGTTTGTGCTTTATATATATGGGAATATGTTTTTTTAATGCAGTAACAGTGTTTCTGAAAAACGCGTCAACAATATCATGGACAAATAGTTGTCACAGGTAAAAAAGTAGGCACATTTCACCTATTGTATGATGAGCTTCCATTTCTGGTCAAATAAATAAGCATTTTCCAAGAGAGAACTAATTTTGGTACTTGTTTTAGTTTGAGTTCACTTTACCCCATTTCAGTCAAAGTCGCATTATTTTAATTGATGAAAAAACATTCTCAGAGTCTGCTTACCAGACACTCGAGGAGGCGAGCCGGCCGAGAGATGATGATCAGGATTTTCCTCACCAGCTGGATGATGACAGTCACCTCCTCACTTTCCGAGCGCTCGTAGGCCTGGAAAATAGCAGGGACAGAAAAATGTCAAGTTTATTTATATCGCGCTTTGCGCTGAATGACTAAACAAGCTGAAAAGCACTGAATCTAAATACTATAATAATTTCAAGAAAAAACCTTAAAAATAAATAAATCATGGATTATCTAAAACATTACTATGATTTAACTTAAAACAACAATTCATGCAAATTGATCATGGCAGTCATAATGCAATACATCATCATCCATCCATCTTCTATAGTGCTTATCCTGATTACATTAAGGTAAATTATCCATTTTCTATACGTTTAGGGAGCGAAAGAGCCGATTCTATCTGTCTTGATAAGTGAAAGACAGACTACATCCCAGACTGGTGGCCTGTCAGCCATAGAGCACATGTAGTTAACAAATTCACACTCACTGAATGAAGATTTTTTTGGGGGTGGGGGGGGGGGGAGGCATAATTTTGCAAACTAATCTGGATTATTACTTTTCCCACTATATTATCAGAAACACAGAAATGAATGAATGAATGAATGAATATGATTTGAAAAATTATAACGTTTAAATGCATTCAGAATGTTGTTAATAATGCTTGTTTTGAAACAGAAATCTGTTCTCAACCAGACACTGCTTTTAACATGAATAAATTAAATCACAAAATGTAACTTTGTTTTGTTAGATGCTATTTTACACTTGCAGTATTTTTTTCCTAGATTCCCTGTGTTGAAACCTTACAACCTGGGTCAAAATATTAAATTCAGGGGGTGAAATCTGAATGACAATAATGATTATTTGAGCTAACGCCTGAAAAAAATCAGAACACATTATTGTAAACAGTAGTTTTTAATTTTTGTGTTGGGACACCCTTTATAGTTAAAAAAAAATCCCAATGTAAATACAGTATAACAGTTGAATTGTGTGTGTGAAAGTAAAAACAGCTCAAAACAAATTAGAACTTACAACGGTATGCCCATGGTTACAATGTTAAGAGAAAAGACAGCACGAATCCTCTTAATTCATACTATGCTAGCTTTCTGTTTGCAGTTATTGATATTACTGACCTGTTGGGAGTTGCACACACATCTCAGCGCAATGTCTCAATTGTGACGGCACAAACAAGTTGCCAAATAACTGTAGATGAGTCCAATCATAATCAGCTCTTCTTACTACAGCTAATCAGTAGAATTTTGCTTGTCTGGAGTGTAAGCTGCGGGAAAACTTGACAGGCTAGGAACAAAATGACGGCAATTTTGGAATCAGCATGCCAATTTTAGCGTTCATCTGCATAAAAATCTAACTCAACAATTTTTTTTTTCAAATGGCTCCCTCAGTTTTAGGCATCAAATATACTGTATTGTCCACATCTTTGTAAAGATCAATACTGCATTTTCTATTTGTCCCCCCGTGCTCAAATCACACACACACAGCATCCTCACCTCATGAAGCAGCTTTTCCAACTTCTCCTGAAGCTCAGCAAAGTACCGAGATGTAACCAGACCTTTCTGGGACTTCTCCAAACAGTCACGGACTAACTCGACCAACTGGTGCTGGATGAAACCCAACACCCCATCAGCCAACGGGAGGGAGCTGTCTGGAGAACAGTGGGTAACAATTTCCAACAATCTCTCCTCCATCTGGGCTGTGGCCTACAAGCAAGAAAATGTACATATAATCCTTTACTACAGTTTGAAATCAAGAAGGTAAGAAAGAAAGATAAGAAAACCTTTATTTGTCCCACATTGGGGAAATTTGCAAGGTAAGGTAGTTAAGTTTGTCACATACTGCAACAGAATTACTTACTCTGGTTGTTGATCACATAACAATGACTGACAATACATTGAACCGCCACCACATTTTGTGGTTTGGCATTCATGCATTCGCACATCACATTTTTTTGGTAAGCATTATTTGCCGAAAATCTCACCTAAAAATCTTGGTGTGGTTATCAGATTTAATCCAATTATTCAATTAGAGATCTTTTTTTCATCATCTCCATTTGAGAGGTCTTGTTTTGCTGGCAGTCCTTAAATGCACCTCGTGCACTGTTGAGTATAAAACACAACGTATGCTTCTGCTTCTCTCCATATGCAGGTGAAGTCTGATTTGGTGTTCAAATTTGCCTGTACTGTATTCACACCATTTATTAATGTGTCTTAATGAAAACAGCAAGCTTAATGACCTCATACTGTATAAAGTAATTTTCATCAAGTAATTGTGCGCATAATTGTTTGCCCAGGTGTGAATTTCGGTCACTTTGTGCTTGCTTGACATCTAGTCCAGAATTCTAGCTCACATACCTGTTGAACCTCATGTTGGGTTTGTTTGTGTTGAATAACACCTTGGACCTTATCCATATTTGTATTGATATTGCACTTAATTGAACAGTGTTTTTTTTTTTCTTCTTTCTTCTTTCTACCCACAATCTTGCTGCTGTAGGCTGTAAATTTCCCCAGTGTGGGACAAATAAAGCATATCTTATCTTATCTTATAATTTAACTACTGAATAGTTATTTATGTTAATATGGGTTCATGATTGTGTACCGGATACATGCATGGCATTGGGCCTTTATGATCCTCTCCATTTTAAGTGCCTTGTGGCATTTGTATGCAAATAAAACCTCATTTTCGGGAAGGTTGTCAATGAGCCAATTTTCGCTATTCGCCGGTCTTCATCTTTACAATGCAGACATGATTCGGTCGGTTAACTGCAAGACTTTCTCGAAATATATGCATATCTTTTCTGCTCAAATCTGAACAGATTTTTCAAGCTCACCTTTGGAAAGCGTTCTCTGTAAACATGGTTCATCATGACTATCTCATTGTCAAAGGAGACGCTTGATCGCCCAGGGCTGCAACATGAACCAAACAGGTGATTATTACATTTAAACAGCTTAAGAGATGCACTGACATTTGCCAACAATCAAATATTATAAAGTTGCTTTGAAATGTAACACTTGGTTGGGAAAGGGGGATGATGTCAACAAGAACAAAGTCGACAAAAGAAGTATGTGAAGCGACACATTGTCCATTCATTCCCTCAAAACATGAAGGATACGATATTGGGACTCGCCATGCGTCAAAGTTGACTGGTTTAGCAGTCTCTATATTTTGCAAACAAGAGACAAAACTAGCATTTCCAGTTTTCACAATTCTTTGCTCTCAGCCCTCATTGTTTCAAAACCAAGGTAACAGGTCAAGTCAAGTCAACTGTATTTATAGAGCACTTTCAAACAGCCATCGCTGCATACAAAGTGCTGTACATGGAGCAATTTAACATATACAATAAACAGTAAAACAAATCGGTAATAAAGACGGTAGAAAGCACCAAACAGTAAAACAGGTGCTTGTAATCCTAGCGAAGAGACCAGTCGGGTATCACAACAAACAAATAATATAAAATGCCTGCCATCTTTCAGTTGGTAGGCTAAATGTCTCAACACATAGTAGTATCAAAAAAGTATCAACACACGCCGAGAACACCCTGTTGCAGTTTCATGCGAAAATAACGTGAAACGATATCATGTGTTAATAATCGTTTCAAACATAAGTTGCACCCCCGGCCAAACCAAAAAAAAAAAAAAAAACTACAATTTATAATCCGGAAAAGACGGTAGTTACGAAAAACATACCAAAAATATACATTTTGAAATGAAATGTATGAATTCAGGAGCTAACTTTCACTACAATGTTATGGACAAAAAAACAAGGTCAGTGGTACTTTAGTCATGCTCTTGAATAGCCACGACAAGACAGGAAATCTACATTTCAACTTCATATAGCACTCAGTAAGTCTGAGATTCAGTTGTGGTCCTCCTAACCAACACAGAAAAATCAAAAACAATACTTCTGGCCTTCATGCTTTCACACTACAGTTTTACTAAGAATTTTTACAGAGAATTTGAGAATGATATCGTTAAAAACCCTGAGGCTGAGGGCAACTTTGCCAAAAATGCCTGAAAAAAGGTGCGCCCAATGTAAATTTGTAGCTGTTCTTGAACCATTTGGAGTATCAGCATAGTTTTGGTCTCTTTGTGAAATATTCAAAATGTTATCATTTTGAATATCCCCCTCCAACAGTCAGAATCTGTGTAAGTGCTCCTGTCACTGAACTATGGCCGTTTGAAAACAGAAAGAAAAGGCGAATCTTATGTTCGTCTAATTTCTTTTCACAAAATCTGCCTTGAAAATGAATTTAGAATGTTGATTAGGACTTGAAATCACTACAGGATCAAAGTTTGAGGTCTCCCCAAGTTCCAGTTCAAATTTGACAATTGTAAAATGTTGAGCACCACTCAAATCTCCAGAAACTCAGCTTTTAAAAGATGTATAACATGTTCACACATGACGACGTGCATCAGCGATTTGTTTTGACAGATGACGGAGGGCCCCTCGGTGCGCCGTCCAACTTTAAAGAGTTAAATATATACAAAGACAAACTCTGACTACCCTTGAACCTTAAAATACAAAAATGTTACTTTCAGTAATACAATGTTTTTCAACATGTAACAAGTATGTGTTTTCACACTTCAGATGCAAATTAAAACAAGCGTGATGATGCAACATCCTGACCTCATATCGACTTCATCACTATCAGGATTACATAATAGCACGTCCATGCCAAACTCCCATTAGCCTGGCCTCGAGTCTATCCACTTCTATCAAACTAAACATTCTAATCTAATCCCATATTTTGACACATGTCTTTAGGTCAGTGATGTAGTAATTCATTAACTGCCGAAAAGCAGCATTTGCTATTCAGCTGCACGCGATGGAAACTGTTTCAAGCTGTTCAATTTCACAGTCCGGTTTTGCTGCATCTGTTGTACACGTGTTTATATTTAAGCAGAGGTTTGCTTTTAGCCAAACAGTGAATCACTCGCAGCTCTTAGTTATTCATTGACAGCCACATCACAGTGGATTCGTGAAAAAGCTGCTCAAATTTGACAGAAAACTGTGGCTGGTCAAAGCTTTCAGCAGAAAAGATGCAAAGTAAAACTATCACATGCACGCATGCTCCCCAAGCCTTTTTGTTGTCATGAAAGCCGCCTCAGACTGTATGTGGATGCCCAGCACGCTACTGCAACTCACAGTGGCGCTGAAGCCCTCATCCCAATCCTAAACCACCCCCGCCATCGACTGCAGTTCAGCAGCGGGATCCCTGCGGCACTCTGTAAGTCAGCACGCCTACGCACGGTACGCCATGGTGCCAGAACACAAAAGCACTCAGGCATACAAACATGCAAACTGCAAAGCGGCGCCAACACACAAAAGTTACCAAAAATCACACATCTTAACTGTCGGATCTCCATCTGACTCTCAGCCTGCCTGTATGTGTAATCAATGAGAAACAGCCAGTAAATCCTTATTATTTTATCTTGGTCAAGAAACATCTTATCATCCTCAACACATTCTTTTTGTCCTAACGTGAACAGTCTGCTTCATCAGGGTCCTTACACAAAAAACATGCAATGAATTCCCCAATTTTTAATGCAAAAATGCAATTTGTTGCATTTAATCTTGGTGAAAACCACATTTCAGGACATTTTTGTGTGATGACAAGCTCAGATGTTAACAAGAGTTTTGTGGTTCATCTACAAACTCCCAATTCTAATGTAACATAATTCCATGACCATACGACGCACATAAAAGTCTTAAATTTTCTGCAAAATGGACGGGGCGCCTAATAATGCGAGTCACCTTGTGTATACAGTGAATTAAAAAAAATCTGTGAATGCTGTAACTTCGATGAGGGGTCCGCTTGACTAACTGACGTTGTGCCGACATGTTGCTTGTAAGAGGAAAGGTGAATGTAACTGAGGACAGCACACGGACGTTAAATTGGGACGGGTGGGCTCGAAAGAGGATGCAAAATGCACACCCCCAGTAGGTGTAAATAGTGCCGGTGTGTGCATTGTGCAATACAGCATCCCAAAAATGCCACCGAAGAAGAGACACACTTACGAAGCACGGTTTAAACTGTGAGCTATCAGTTATGCGGAGGACCATGGGAGACAATTCAAGATCAACTAATCTATGGTACCTGGTACTTTTTTTGTTTTATGAAAAGGTGCCAGCTATCCATCCGGGCAAGGACTACCGGGGTGAAGCAACAATCCGGCGGATTATAAGGAAAAGTTGGCCATCGTCCACTCTGACTGCAGTAAAGTTACGTTAAATAAAGACGCTTTCTTGGAGATGGTAATCCTTTATTCTGCTGCTTTGCTGGCCTCACTTGGCTTCCATTACCACATTTCCAGCGTAGATGCATTGGCTATGGCAAGTGATGAGGGACAAGCATACGTTGCATCTTGAAATACAACAAAAGACTGCCAACAAACACGTCCAGCCCAACCACATTGACAACATGGACAAAGTGCCGCTCACTTTCGACATCGCGGTGAACCACACTGTCGAGAAGAAGGGGTCAAGCACAGTAGTGATATGCACAACGGCGGCGTGAGAAGTCCTTTTTCACTGTTGTGCTTTGTTGCCATGGTAATGGACAGAACTGGCCACCGTCGGTGATTTTTAAGCCAAAAGAAAAGTTTCCAGCCGGAATCAAAGTGAAGTTGCGAGCGGCGTGGGAGTGATGGCAACACAGCTTTACTAAGATTGGGAGGCAGCGCCGGGCAGTTACGCCACAATTTGGGAATTGATTGTGGATGCTTGGGCTAATGTGACTGTTTGCACTGTTGTTAGATTTGTTAGAGTTTCGCAAAAGCCAGTATCATTTCTGAGGTACTGCACGGCAATGAGACTGACTCTGACAATGGTGCGAGGGTTACCTGCCGTGTTTGACGGAGAACTTGCCCAGCTATTCTTTTTTTCGAAAATGAGGACTTTAATGGATTTGTGGATGAGGATTGATCAAAAAAATAACAAGTACGTTGTTAAATACTTCAATAAAGTACACCTGAACTCAGTTTTGCTCCTGCTGTCTTTATAAAAACATACACTAGCGTGCACTCAAGTTACTGTTTTTTTCAAACTAGCGTACCTATTACCATTCCAGTGTCCAATAACGCAATGCGCCTTGTGTCTGTGTTAAATACAGAAATGGCACTCGTAACTGACATTATGCCTTTTAATACGGGGGTGGGGGGGGGGAGT
>CAAKHF010015126.1:25159-49428 GCA_901007745.1 Hippocampus kuda
ATGAATGAATGAATGAATGCACTAGGAGCAGTATTTTTGTGGATCGTTGGTAAAATGAGGTTGCCTTGAAACATGAAGATTTCTGACCTCGCAACCATCCATTGCCACTGTCTGATACAGGCAAAAAATAATAAATCACTCATTCTTATCATCATTCACTGATACAGGTCATGTTTTAGACAAGCCAATGAGAGAAAGTGACTGCAAACTTGCCAACACGATACGATTTTATTGTACTTTCACGTTTTTCATTAAAAGGACAACAAAAATGCTCTGCTCCCATATCAACCTTTCTCTGGCATCTGAAATGTATAAATCGGTTTGAGGCTTGCCTACTACACGCTAGCACACGTTTAGTTGTTCTGATTGGTCCGTAGTGGATGTGGCAGCCAATGTGCTCCTGTCGGGTATTTCCCAGTGGATTTATTAAAACAAACGGTTGACTCAGCTGGTTATACATTAGTGTATTAATAGCATGCCCTTGCATTCAGAACCTCTGTCA
Organism: Hippocampus kuda; assembly: GCA_901007745.1. Taxonomy (NCBI): domain Eukaryota; kingdom Metazoa; phylum Chordata; class Actinopteri; order Syngnathiformes; family Syngnathidae; genus Hippocampus; species Hippocampus kuda. The sequence goes on from CAAKHF010015126.1 coordinate 25,662, forward strand.
GTAATTAAACTTTGTACATAACTGATCGGCCGCCTCAGACTGGGCTATAGTTTGCATTTTATGCACAATTTTTTTTTTTTGGGCTCGGCCGCCATGTCTTTAATTTGCCGATTAATCAATGACGTCATTGATCGGATCTGTGAAATAAAACATTACAGCTGTAGTGTTACCCACATACACATTTACCTGTGGCAGAGCAGCACAAATAAATTTTGGCCACTATTAAAATGATACTACTTGTCAATATGTAACTTTCATTGCTGCACCGAAAGCCGCTCTGCTGTGTGGTCCTTGTGTGAGTCTGCTCATCAAATCAGTACCAATCTCCTTTGTGTTACGCTACTGCAAATACAGTGCCTCAAATAACTGAGGTATAGATCATATTGATGTTTAAAATTTGGGAAATCAATCTTACTGGCACTAGCTCATACAGTATCGGTCCCCCTCAGTATTCTTTCTAGCAAGCATAGAGGCTTTCGGGTTCCTTTCACAGCACACTTGGAGCTCCTTTTGTTGTCTTAATATTTCAAACAGCATACCTCTGTTATGACTCAAAAAATCTGCGTTATTCATTAAAATAGCTCTGAAAAGGTGCCAACTAAAATATTTAGTTGGATTTTTTTTCTACTGCATGTTTTTTTTTAAACTAATCAATCCTGATATTCCTAAACATGTAAAGCCTATGCATAGTGTGAATGAGCTACCTCAGACTCCGGGAGCGAGGTCGCATGACGGTCGTGGGCCGGCCATCCTCGTCAGTTATACTGTCCGTGCTGCGGAAGTGTTTGAAAAGGAAGTGCAGCTCATCTTGGGTTGGCTGGTAGGGAAGCTGATGAAGGCGCTCCTGGGAGGAGGATGAGGACTGCAGACAAACCAAAGAGCTAGCGGTCAAGAAATTAATCTCATGTTGACTCGGAAGTGAAAAGTAATACAGTACTGTAAATGTCTCTCCCTCTCTGAGAGTTGAAAACGTGCCAAAGGTGCTGAAAACCACAAGCATGTGTTCAGACAAGTTAAACACAACATCAAGTTCAAACAATATTGTGGGGAACTCCAGGTAAGCACCCAAACGTCGGAAAACCCAACTGTGTAGAATCTTCATAGAAATTGAAAACACAAACCACGCCATCAGAAAAGGCACCTAAAGGATGCAAAGGCATCAGGGACACTTTAAATAAACCTTGTATAAAACCCATTGGACACTGCACAGAATGTGGCGACGTACCCTTGACAGACGAGCCCAGGGGAGCGGTACCTATGTAGTCTCTTTCTCATGCCATGCTCCAAAGAGAAGCTGAGGCACACTGACACATTCTATTGTCCACAATGACCTGAAGGTTTGTGCTCAGGTCTGAAAAATAAACTTTCTTATCATAAAAGGACGTGTTAGGGATGCACAGACTGTGAAATTGTTGGTCCATACAAATAAAGGTATTATGGGCCACTCATTAGGGCCTTATTATTATTTGTGGGGATTGAAATGAAGTCACTAAAAGGAGTTCTCATGTCTAAATTACTTTGAACTCGCGTCTGACTCTCACATTTATTTTAAAAATATGTTTTAAGAGCCATCATCAGTGGAAAATCACCCCTACGATCGAAAAAAAACAAACAAAAACACACACACACCGCTCTCAACGTAATCCCTTCACGAATATGCACACACACTGTCCAAATTGTGCCTATTATCTCTAACGCTGTGTTCAACAAACTAGCCCAATGACTCATTCAAGCAGATGATGCTCGAAAACAATGAAGTGTTTGTCAACTCAGTCTTGGCATTTGCTGTCTCTAGCAGCATAAATGAATGTGCCATTGGGCTTGAATGAGGTGTGAGCAAATATCAACTGAAAAGGATGGTGCCATTTTTTTTTTTCCGTGGGGGAGTTACAGTACTTACTGAAACAGTTGAGCTCGGTGGGTTGGTTCCATAGCCTGACGAAGGGAGGGATGCCAGAGACCATCTACGGCCCTCAACTCTGAAACATCACATTCGGTATTGTTAAGCATTTAACATGCGAAACACATTGCACAACACACCGTGGTGTTACTACGTGTGCACGTTTTTATCATTTCCTGTCACATGTTGCATGCAATGGGTTGTTTGTTATAGCCCTCCATTTTTCTTTTGTATTATACCCACAAAACTCAAACAATAAGCTCAACTACAAACCCAGCCACTTTATTGGGTGCACCAGGAGAAAGCAGTGACGCAAATGCCAGGTTTCAATTGACAGTCAAGAGATGAATTCACGTAACAATATGTTTACAATGTCCTCCCAGGAAGAATATAACGTATATCTATGTACATTACTTCGTGCATAGAGAGTTACTATCCGACAAGAAAAATAAGGTACCTGTCTGCACGAGCCAAGTGACTGAGACGAAAGCAGAGGAGAAAAGAGAAGGGGAAAAAAAGCAATGAGTTCAGTGTGGACCAGTGCAAATAATCCTGTGACCTCTGGCATTCATCTGAGGAAAATCATCTTGACAATGTTGCCATCCTTGCCACTTTGCATTTGTCCACATACTAAAATTCTTCTCAGGAAGCATTTTACGTAACAGGAACAAATTGTCATTGTGAAACACCAAGCCCAGAGATTATGTCACTGCAACTTTTTGGTTTACGTTAAGGAGTGACAATTAGGAGTGACTGTCACAACGTTTGGCATGTACAGTACTTAACACACCATTGAACACAATAAAACAAGAAATAGCATTCCAGGTTAAATGAGCGACATTCAGGACAGTCAGGCTGCTGAATAAACATACGTGAAAACCTGTAACCATTGTAAATAGCACAGCCACCTTATGCTGTGTTTTCTATGCTATTGCTAATTTATTATATTTATCCTACAAATAAATTGCTAATGCTATATTTTATATTGCACTTATATTGAACTGTGTACAGTTCTTTTCTGAAATATTTATTTTGTGCATGAAACACTGTTCCGCTCCCCCCCAATTTTGCTGCTATAGACTGCAAATTTCCCCAGTGTGGGACAAATAAAGGTTATCTTATCCTATTCCTTGACAATTATTTCTATTTTATTACATGTCAGGCCAAAGTGATTTTTTTTTAATAGAAGAAACATTGTGATGCATTGAAATAGCTTTAACCTATTGAGGCAGAAACTCTCTAAGACAGAAGTTCATTCACAGCAGACCATAATATCAGTAAGCCATGTGTTTCAGTTGTCATATTCTGTCTTCAGCTTCACAAGGCTTGACAATATCTGGCAGTAGTTTTTTACCCCCGGAAACGATTGGCTTCAATTTAAGCACCATCAGCTCCGCGAAGTGGAAATTCCCACAGGGCATATGCATGAATAACATGTCTTACTTCAAAATAAAAATTGAGCAAGCATCTGTATACAGTAACCTGACCAAAAAAATAAATAAATAAGGTACCTGTACAATATTTTGCCCCATTCTTCCCATGTGCAAGCGCCTGATTCTGACCTGTCATTTGCGTTGGACAGATGCTAGCACTTCATTTAGAATGTTTTCTTTGTTCCAACTCATCTAGTTTCAAAATGAAAAATCTGAACAAATCCTGTGTTTTTATTAGGTTGTTGTTAAATGGCTTCAAGGAGCCATCTCATTTTTAGCTTCACTTGTAGGTTACACGTGCTCGTAGGAGAAGCATGTTGCCATAGGAACTGGGTTGAAAGCTTTGTGAGTGGGTTTCAGGGTACCAACTAACAAATGGCAACACATTCATCCTCGCCTGGAAGATCTGGCAGACAGACAGGTATTGCGTGCTCCAGGCTACGTGGCCAACCATCACTTTGCAGACACTAAGACTCACAGGGAGATCCACAAAGTGTGATAACACTTATTACCTTTTTAATTATCGACTCTTAATCAATCATGTTAATTGGTTCACTGGAGTTCAAACTGTGAAATGAAAAGACTCCAGGGCTTGTAAGCACAGCCTCTGGAGTTGAAATGGGCAAATTCTGCAGTGATTGTTTTGAAAATAATGGAGCAAAATCACAAGACATTGCAGCCCTGTCGTTGAGCAGTTTTGGGTCATCAAGTAACGTCATTTGCTGCTGTTAAAAATCATCAAACGTGTTGATCATGGACACAATTGGGGAAAAAAACATCACCTTTTCTTTCTTTTTTTTTTAAACAGTTCAAGACTAATTGCTGAAAAATATTTGACAGACATTTACAACATCAAATAAGCAATGCAGACATACCTTCGGGCAAACGGAAAGTTGACGCAGGCACTGGTCGACACATTTCGTGGGCTGTCCAGTGGGCTGCTTGCGGCTAAATGAGGAAAGATTTCAACATACTCTAAGTTGTATTCACACCTTTAAGTGACAAGTGGGAGTAATTAAAGGAAATTTAATGACACTGCCAATAACCACACGGCAGTATTTACTGGCTAACTTCATGTTTATAAACGGACCCTCAATCACTCCAGCAACAAGCTCTTCTGAATAAGATACATCATCTTGATATGACTTTGCCAAACATTCCAGTATCTATTCATGGATAGCTGTAAATTGTGAGCTGGGGTCAGACAGACCAGACTGAGAGGGCTGAGCATCATTTTGAAATACCGAGAGATGGAGGCGATTAGAGACTGATTGCACGCTCTCATGGGATAATCCTCGGGAGATTGCACATCCGCACACTGCTGGCACGAGGAGCCTTGTCTACCAACACTTTCCGGAGAGTGCAGCTGCTTCGGAGCATTAAGTGGAATGTCAACAAAATTGTTGATTCAGAAACCAACCACTCCAAATGATCATCACACAGGCTCTTGTGCCATGATGGGAAACACATGAAATGTCATTGAGAGGACTTTCAAATCGGTATGGTCGAAGTTCTGAATTTGAATGTACCCTAAGGTCGTACATTCTGCAATTTGACCCAAAACTAATTTGGAAAAATGTGCCTGCATTGCCCACAAAAATGGCCCTTGTGGATGGCATCATGCCAGGCCTCAACTGACCATTGTTTCGAAAAGGATCACTCCAGTGTGTCCCAAACGTCTGACGGCAAAGCTGCATGAGCAAAGTCAATAGCTAATGTTAACTGCTAGTGTTACCCACAGGTTAGCAGACCAGCTGGTATTATGTCGTCACGGGTTATGTGAAAATTAAGAGAGGAATAAATAAGGACCGAGCGGCACGGTGGTCATCGGTTAGCACGTTGCCCCCACAGTGCAGAGGTCCAGGATTTGATTCTCCGCCATTCCTGTGTGGGTTTTCTCCGGGTACTACGGTTTCCTCCCACATTGCAAAATCATGCATTGCAGGTTGAGTGTGCACGCCAAAATGTCCCGAGGTATGATTGTGAGTGCGAATGGTTGTTTGTCTATGTGTGCCCTGCAACTAGCTGGCAACCCATTCAGGGTGTATCCTGCCTACTGCCCGAAGATAGGCTCCAGATAAGAAACTGGATGCATGGATAAAGAAGGAATAAACGAGCAAAATAAAGTAAGAGTCGATAATACGGCAGCACATCTATGGTTGGAGGGTGGATACTGCACATAATGGGGCGAGCAATATAGTTTTACAATAAAGCCTCTTTAAAAAAAACAAAAATCTAATAAAAATCTATCCATCCATTTTCCGATCCGCTTATCCTCACAAGGGTCGCGGCGGGTGCTGGAGTCTATCCCAGTGGTCTTTGAGCAGTAGGTGGGGGACACCCTGAACCGGTTGCCAGCCAATCACAGGGCACACAGAGACGAACAAAAATCCACGCTCACACTCACACCTTGGGACAATTTGGAGTATTCAACCAGCCTGCCATGCATGTTTTTGGAATGTGGAAGGAAACCGGAGTACCCAGAGAAAACCCACGCAGGCCTGGGGAGAACATGCAAACTCCACACAGGGAGGCCGCAGCCGGGATTGAACCCACAACCTCTGCACTGTGAGGTCGCCGCGCTAACCACTGGACCACCGGGCCGCCCTAAAATAAAAATCAATTTCCAAATCAAATCAAATCCTCATAATTAAAAAAATAATAATAAATCCACACGCGATAATGATGTTCAAGTCTTGGAGAAAGTGCCATTTAAACACAGCCCAGGAACACATCAATTTTAATTGACATCAATAAATTAACAATAAAAATATATGTAATAACAACACTGTCATTGAACATACCGTGACTGAAATGAATCTTTGAGCCTGAAAATGAGCACAAAATCCTGCATACAGCACTCAACGTAGAGGTTACGTCAACATTTTTACCATAAAAACACTCTCTGATAGGACACTTGGAACATGGATAGCTAATGTATTTTGACATGAAATTAATTTTATGTAAGTGTGAAATTCATTTGGATAAACTACACTACAGATCATATGTAGTTAATCAAAACAGCTGCTACTACCATTGAAGTGGCTCAGCATGTTTCCTCCGTTTGGTTGCAGCAGCCCTTGTAAATGCTTTGAGCAAAAAAACTGGGCTTCAGTCTGATTCTGCAAACCCAAACCAATTCCAAATGACTGACGAAACGGCTTTCAAAACAATAGGACAGGAGAAGTGATTTTTGTGGCAAGCCTTTTGGCATTCCAACACACACAAGTGCCATCCCACTTTCATTACAGCTTCACTACCTCGTCCAAAAGACGAAAGAGCTGGCTTGGGATCTGCTTTAAAGAAAAGTCATCCCACAAAAATTTTTTTGACAAGAATGTGTTTCATGCAGCCCCTCTAGTCTAAATTGCGTATGTGGAATAGGAGTTAAGCAGCAAAACTCACCCATTTTCGTCCATGTCAGGGTGTGACCATTTTTGGCACTTGCTGTCAACTGAAAATGACGTCACAGTTGCTCGAGGCTCAGGGAACAAACAATCATGGCTCAGTTTCAGAGGACAGGTGAGCCATGATTGGTGCTTCCCTGAGCGCTGAGCAACCGTGATGTCAGAAAGTGGCAAGATGGCCACCCTCTGAGATGGCTAGAAACAGGTGGATTTTGCTGCTTAACTCATATTTCACAAACGCAATATGAATCAGAATGTTGTGCTTAGACTAGCGAAGGCCCAACAGAACATGTTAAAATTTGGGGGTTGAATTCCCTTTTAAATGTCTGTCATTTACACAAAACAGTGAGTTCAGATGAAGGATTTTTATATGCAGTATAAGAAGGGCTACTGCATTAGTGACCCTTTTTAAATGTTGTATTTCCAACTTCATACAGCTAAAAGTCTCTTACTTTGTTGTAACCCTTCCCAGAGTGCAATCATGTTAATTGGCAGCCTAGAAGCCAAAAGACAAGTTCTTACAAGAGGCTGTCTTGTTAACGTGTGATACGAAACTTGAATTGTCAACAAAAGCAAACAAAACATGGTATCACAGTGAAGTGCCAGTTGCAGAAATCTGCCAGAGTCGATATTCTTGTGTGGTCTCAAAACAGTCTGCTACTTTCTGAGGTAAGTTGGGCAGCAGACACGCCAAGTCATAAATGCTCAACAGGAGGATGCTTGAAACTGACTAATAAAGAGGAAGAACTTTTGTTTCTCAGCTGCCGCTGTTTTTAAATATTAAATTACACACCGACGAGGTATGTGCCTCTGTGCAATTTGAGCAATTAAATGAGTTAATTAATGAGCTGATGCAAGGTGAATGGTTTGTGTCTTGTAAATAACAGCAAAAACGAGTTAAGGTTTTGTGGAATCGCTCGACACCTAAAAGTTGTAATTCAAAGCTGTATAATGTAAATTCTGATGAGGGTTTGAGCTAAGGCTCGTAATTTGCTTCCTCGGTTTGTCACAGCATTTATTCTTGGGAGGACATTTGACCTGAAAGTTATTGGGGAGCGACTATGAGGATCCAAGGCAACATGGCAGGACAAGGCCTTCCTCACCCTGAAGAGAGTAAACGAGATCTCAGCAGTGTGAAACTGGAGCCGGCTCTCATTTCTAGCGCGTGTATCAAAATGCTCTTGAATAGTTTGGCTGCCAACATGCTGTGCAGCAGAGATCAGTCCTTCTGAGCTCAAGTTTTGAAAAATGGCATTGAACCGGTTCAACAAGAAAGCACCTGCTGCCGCAACCACATGTAACTGCTCTGTGATTGAAATAAGTACACTGCAATAATACAAAGGTGGACAACAAAAGCTTTCTCATAATACTGATGTCACACTATGATGTCACACTCTTAATGGCGTTCCACCTTCCAATGCGATGGAATATGTGACCCTCCTAAGAATATCCCGACCTGCACTGAACTGTGGTAAATGGAACAGGACTGCTTGGTGAGCAAACACCGTAATTTTGAGTCACAATTTTGTGCAGGGAAACGTAAATTGTAAATTGCAAATCAATTCACATCAAAACAAGAAGATGTTACTTTGGTTTGACAAATTCTAAGGATTGTTAGCATAAGGGTTACTGCTTAAAAGCAAGTAAGACTTTACAACTCTTGGAGGGAGCCTGTGGGAGGCGGGGAGGGGGGGCCAAAAAAATAAAACAGGCAACCTATCGATTTGTGATGTAAAAATTAGCACACCTTTATTTGTGCTCAATTAACTGATGCTAATTTTTACAATGTCTGTGTTTGGGCTGCTGTTGCAAGTCAGAGCATGGATCTTACCTGTATGGACTGAGAGGGGGGAGAGGGGTCGGGACAAAGTGGGTGATGGCGTTCCGACACAGAGACTCTTCCTGTTGTTGCTGCGGCAGCTGGCGCACAAACACAACATGACAAAAATTAACAAGCCATTTCTGTTAATTCACAACAATCAATGCTGATATAAACAAGGCTTACAATGGAAACCTACTTCTACGTACAGTTGATAATGTTGGGACAGGTGTTTTGTCTCATTGCTACGTCTTCAGATAACTGCCTACAAATCCCCTCTTCTACTTTGTAATTAATGGCAGCAAAATGAAAAATGGTTGTAAGTACAGGGTCCATAAAAACACTCTGATTACACGACATAATGATACCCAATCCAATTCAATCATATTAATAAAGATTGGGGTGACATGGTGGTCGACCGGTTAGCACGCCGACCTCACAGTACTCCAATTACTTCCCACATTCCCCCAAAAAAATAACCATGCGTGGCAGGTCAATGGAACATTTATGGTCTCTGGGTGTGATTGAGAGTGCAAATGGTTGTTCGTCTATGTGTACCCTGGCTGGCAATCAGTTCGAGGTGCACCCCACCTACTGCCCAAAGACAGCATACCCGCGACCCTTGTGAGGATAAGCGGATTAGAAAATGGATGGATGATGAAGATGGAATCCATAGATTCCATAACAATTATTTGTTATTTTGCTTTCAGTCCTGCAGCATATCATACCTTAACACATAACATAGCCTCTTCTTCTAGGATTGAACTGTTGCTGCTCAAAGTCACCCAAAGATATTAATCAACTGTACGGTTGCACTAGCTCAACAGTTATTTCACTGTCAGGAGATCCTTCAACGAGCACCTGACAAACAGATTGATGTGCCGTGCTAGATAAGATGAATCAGGTGTTCTGCAAGTGGCCTGCAGCATCATAGGACCAAACAACTACGTCTTTCCTTCTAGAGCAATTATTATGTACCTCATTCCTGCAGCACTAGATGAGTTGAAAATTTGTACCACTGAAGCAGTTTCTGGATATGATGTCGTGAGAGGACAGACTTTTGCATCGATTGTTTGCAGAGCAACCAGGAGCCCATATGAAACTGGATGAAATCAGGCATCTGTAGCTAGTGTAAAAGATTATTTCAATAACGTTACAACATGTGTTTAATATTGGGGGGTGTTTTTGTGGACAGCCTGGACCATATCTGCCACTATGTTAGCAGAACACACGGCCGATCTGATCTGAACAGTTAAGTTGCTGTTAAAGCACTCCATGTAAAAAAAAACTTTGCATTTCCAAAAGCTTTTTGTAATCATCTTGACCTTGGTTATCCGTTGCAAACACTATTCTTATGCAATGCTTGTGCTGACTTGTGTATTTGTGTGCATATAAAACTGTAGTTTAAAGCTGAATGAGGGTAATGACACTGCATGGATTAATGAGATCTGACCTCGGAAGTAGCCGCAATCCACTAAACTCTGGCCTTTGGCAATATACCGAGTGAATCGTAATAACCTCAAATAACATTTTAACCAGATGCAGAACAGTGAATGATGATGATGGTAGAATGGTCTTGTTTTTATCATCAAAATTGTGTGTAACCCATGACAAGGAACATATTTTGCTGTTCCATCGTATAGTAATTGATGGCTTTTTAAATTAAACGGGACACAATGTGACTATATTATATTCAGAGGACCACTTTTGAGTTTATACCACAAGAATATGTAACACTTCAACTCTGTCCAGTTTCCAATAACTTGGGGGATTTTTTGTGCCATCCAGGGAGATTTAAACCAACCCATGAGATTACGTCCACCCTCCGAACAGATCTGCTTGAAGGAACATTTATGTAACTCCAACTCTAATCTGCAGGCAAATTCATGAAAACTACTATGGCCTTAGAGAGTGGGAGGGAGAACTAATGAGAGCCAAAATACAAAGACTGAACCTCCTGTCAACAGACTCATGTCTGATGGGAGTGGGTGCAACGACAGCAGCAGGCCCATCTTGAGTTGCAGATGTCCAAGCCTGATTTTGTGTGTGTGTGTGTGTGTGTGTGTGTGTGTGTGTGTGTGTGTGTGTGTGTGTGTGTGTGTGTGTGTGTGTGTGTGTACAGGGTGGGGAGGATATAATCCCCCAAGCCTAAAAAGAAGGGGCCAAATTTGGGACCATAAACGCCACCGTGAGCAGATGTTTCATTGGGATGAACGATGATTGTTATGCAAAAATATTTCAAATGAAATGCATTCCTACATATATTTACCTCAAATAAATAAGAGAGCTAAACAATGTGTTGATGTGTCAGACTTGAGTAAACATTCCTTTTTAGACCATGCATGCAGGAATAATTACTTCATTGCATTCACACAGCCTGACACTTGACTTTAACAGCTTGGTAACTTGGCCCTGGAATAGTCAAGAGCAGTAACGGGCTCCCAGTACACTTTTACTATACAGTACATTTATTTGTAGTGATGACAATGCCATCTATGGTCATTACAATTAACAAAATATGCACCCCACGCCCTCCCCAACCCGCCCCACATAGCATGTCTTTTTATCACCATTCTGTGTGTTTTCAGGGGTAACAAAGTGATGCAATTTAAAACATACACAACGACCAGACACATTCGATGAGCTCGTTATCGTGGCCTGGAGGTTTTGTGTTTTTAAAGCCAAACAAAACAACAAACTCTAGTCCGACAGCCACCGCTATGGACAGACCGTAAGGTTTTTTTTTTCCTCTACGACGTCCACAGTGCATCCTACTCCTGTAGTTGGCCTGAATTAGAGGGATGTATTGTTGGGCTGCTGTAATGTTAAACCTCACCCAACACAAGGGGTATATTACAGTGTCAAATTGATGCTATATAGTCAAATTATGATGCAGTACTCCAGTTTAACAGCTCCATCCCAGACAAAAGCTTCTACTCGCCTTCCCCAAATGTGGGATTAACGTTCTAGCATTTAGCTCAACAATTCTTTCATATCAATGCGGTGGAGATAACAAAATAAAACAATTTCCTATGTTGGCTACAAGTCATCACGTCATTCAAAACAACCCGAATTACAGCCAACGAGCCAAAAGTGAATCACTATTATGTCGTGAGTTTAACACGTACAGTAAATTTCCAATTCCTGTGAACTAACCTTTTTGAGCGCTTCAGCAAGGCTTCAGGAACAAAATGGGACTTGTTCCGGCTCGGTTGACTTGGGTCCGACATACTAAACGATTCTCTTTCATAACCTTAAAAAGTTTAGTGCGAATTTCAATAGACTGGATCGCAGGTCCTCTTCTGGTCTCTCCACCATCGTCTTTCTCTTTCGCCAACTCCTTTTGTTTTCAACGCCGATTACGTCTGACGCGTGCAGTACGAATCAAAGCGGTTTCCACGCTCCTTACATGTTCTGGTTCGCTGTCGAACTGCGGTATTGTGCCCGAAACATCAATCCCATGACGGTATATTTGCGGGACAACGCAGGCCACCGAGCAGCGAGTCGCAAACACACGCTGCTGGTTGTGTGTGTCCGTGTGAGGAACCTGGAGTCTGATGCTGCGTTCAAGTGCCGCTCGGTTACTTTGGTTCCAACTTTGCCTCTGTTTGAACGCATCCACCGGCCATCGATACCAAAATAAATGACTTTGACATCAAAAGATTTGTATATTTTTGCGGGGAACGACACGGCACAAAGTTTACAAGTGTGAATACCTCGATTATAGTTTAAAAGTATGTCTCAAAGGGGTGGTGGTCTAAAATGTATCTAATGTGGTAAGGCTATCTCGGGGGATAGTGACCTCGCCAGCCCTGCCGCGAATAGAGAACCACCCCACCCGCACTAAACATGTAGGAACCTCAATTACGGCTGGACGATTTTGGAAAAATAATCTAATTGCGACCCCCACCAAACTGCAGTTGTGATTTAAGAAATAATGATTTTTTTTCAAGGTCGTCTCCCCATGTATTTTTTAATAAAGAAGTTATAAATACAATAAACAATGTCACCATTTATTATACATGTTTTGGTCTTGTAAGTTACCCTTACGACAACATAATGGTAACTCAAGCATGAATTAATATGGAGTTTATCTATTACGGCGACAGTAACTTAATTTGCCTTGAAGCATTTTGTACAACTTGATGAAAACTCCACGCAGGAGGGCCTGACCTAGGAATCAAAACCGGTACCTCTCAAGTGTGAGGCAGATGTGCAAAACATTAAAACGCCTTTGTACTGTTTTATGGAATGTGATAGAAAACTTATCTACAAAGGGATTCCCTACATTCCGATTTAAATTTCACACAAGAAAATGAGCAACATTTAAAATGCAAGCCATAGCAGGTTGGATACGAAACGTCTTGAAAGATGATGTTATCGAATGAGCAATGTGTCATACTGTTACTGTGTCATAAGCTCATGCAAATTCGTCTTTAGTAAATTGCTTTATGGTTAAAAAACACACACACACACACACACACACACACACACACACACACACACACACACACACACACACGCACACACGCACACACGCACACACGCACACACGCACACACACACACACGCACACACACGATTCTGTATTGCTCATAGTGTGGCGTGATAGCCAAGCGCCGCTAACACATCCAGAAACATGCTGGATGCAAACGTCTGTGTTTGCAGTGTTGTCTTCCTCCAGAGCACCCATCATCGTTGCCAAGCAACCCACAGACTTAGACAACTAATAACTGGTGGGGCTTAAATGGTAAAACATGGGCTTCTTAAAATATAAAGACAACCACATTATTAGGTGCTATACTGTACATGAGAAAGGCTTTCTTCAAATGGCAGAAACATGTCATTTAGTTACCTTCTTTTAGTTTTTATAGTTTGCAATCACAGCAAAGCAACATGACACTGAAGTAGACCTGGGCAAAGTATGGCACGGGGGTTAGATCCGGCCCACCACAGTCTGACTAGCCCTCAGAGTGAATGTGAAGTCAAAATAAAACAAAAAATGTGCTTTTAATTTGAAAGTTGCGCTCTTATTTTATGGCGCACATACAGACGGTGGCACAAGCAAGGTAGCGAGCGAGAGATGCGACTTGTGTCTGCGGTGTTGCCAGCTAGACATTTTCTGTTTGTTCATGGACTTGTCCGAGCCCTGTAACAACTATTTTTACAAAAAAAAAAGAAACTAACAATAATGCTGCTAAATAAATAAATAAATAATATAATAATAAATAAATGTAAATTTCCCCAGTGTGGGACAAATAAAGGATTATCTTATCTTAACAATGCTAAATAAACTAACAATAGTGCAACATTCTTATTTCCTGCACAGTGGAGGGAAGAGGGCCAAGAAGATTTGTCCCGATAATACTGTATACAAATCTACAGTATGATCTACTGTGTGTAGTGATGTACGTGTATTATAAATTATCAGCATATCATTATACTGTACATCACTGTCAATAATATTGTACTTTCCAATTACATATATTTTTTTTGAGAGTCCCGTCTAGGAACAGCTAATATGAATTTGTGGTTGGTGCACAAAATTAATGTTAGAATTTTGAATGTGTAAAGATAAAATTTATGCCGCCTAATTATGACAACATATACCATGTACAAGACATCTTTATTTATATAGCGCTTTCACAACACCTGCAACATTGTATTGAAACAAGACCACATGCTTTTTCAAAATGAATTTCCCATCCTTGCACTATAGGTTTGGCTCTGCTCTTGTGTACTCCTGCTTTCTAATAAAAACTCTACTTTAATTAGCAAATAAATCAGTAGCCAGAAAGGATTTACTCTTATGGGAAGGAATTAATTTCGGTGTTTTGGAGTTCATGCTAAAAGATTCTCAATTTGTTGAGGGTGAACAAAAACAACTTGTACATTGACAAGCTTCTTCTTGTGGCAGTGGTCAAGACAGAAATAACCTTTTTGCCAACTCACTGGAAGGGAAGACACTTTTAGACAAAGCTCCTTTACGTAGAAGCAGCCTGCCATGAATCGTAGTTCACTCTCACAAACAGCAGTATGTGACCTGGTCATCTTACCTCCAGGGGTGAAGGGTTTGCAAGGGGCTGCAAGGGCTGCAGGGGCTGCACGGACTCAAGAGAGTGGGGCTCTGATAAGTGGGTGATAAACTGAAAGGCAAGAAATGGTTGCATCGATTAGTGTACTGGCTTTCAAATCAAAATCAGTGAACAGCAAAACTTCATATGATGGTATAAGGAAGCCACTCGACATTATGCGCCGTGTGATACTACTAGTCCTGCCTGTCCAGTACATGTTGTTCATCACAGAATTTGTTGACGCTTATGATGAGTTCACTTGAAGACGTACGGTGCATTGAAACGACACTAAGCCATTTTCCCATATTCTTGTAAATATGTGACGCGTTCATTTTTTAATCAAAAAATGTCGTCATGATTAGATGGCTTTATTTGCAAGAATTGGTGAAAAAGTAGACGTAAACACTTGACCCACTTTGTGACATAGAAAACTGAAGTTTTGAAATGGCACACCCAGAACCCAGGGCTAAATCCAATTTAGAAATCGATGATTTACATCCCTTGCCAAAAAGAATTAACTATGCAATGAAAATGAGA
Organism: Hippocampus kuda; assembly: GCA_901007745.1. Classification (NCBI taxonomy): domain Eukaryota; kingdom Metazoa; phylum Chordata; class Actinopteri; order Syngnathiformes; family Syngnathidae; genus Hippocampus; species Hippocampus kuda. Next base: position 40,832 of record CAAKHF010015126.1, read on the forward strand.
TATATGATGAATTGATTTCACTTAGAAATGTTCCCAGGTGTCTGACAAAATACTCCAAGGATCAAAAACCATAGCACACTTTTATACACTTTATCAATTTCTTGCTGAATTTGGCCTGTGTGAGAGGGTGCCCCTGTCCAATGAAAGTGGCCCATCAGTCACCTATCCAACACATTGTTGGACAAATGACAATTTAATTTCTCTGACAACTCTGGGCGGAGCTAGAGGTGGCTGCATCTTGAGCCCCAAATGTTTAAAAAAACTGCAAAACCCGTGTTGTATACAGCAGGGGTGTTGGTCGTGCGGATCTGGTCCCCCTAATTTTCTGTGCGCCCAAGCAATGTCCAATGTTAATAACGCAGAGTAGACAAATGCGACAACACACAAACAATCTTGCAGCAACGGGCTGTTGCAGCACTGCCGTTTGCTATAGACTTTGACTTGGACTAATTGTCACGGACTAGGACTTAACTTGGACTCATGGTCAGGGATTTGAGACTTCACTTGGACTTGGATTCAAAAGTCTTGAGACTTAATTTGGACTTGGCCATAGATACTTGTACCCATGTCTGGGTGGCCTGCAGCCCTCTATCCCACTGGAACAGAGCCCCTGCCCTGAGTTGAGCTCCACATTTAAAACTGAGGGCCACTAGAAAATGGACAGTGGGGCACAAATGGCCCCCCGGGCCATAGTTTGGTCACCACTGGCATACATTACCATGTTTTCCGTACTACAAGCCATTACTTTTTTCCCCACTCTTTGACCCCTGGTGCTTTTATTGTGACATAGTTTACTTATTAATTTTTACTGACGATCTTCGAGCCGACATCATCACTTTACTCATAGTTTCGTCACATCTGACCGATGAAATTACCCAACATGTCACAGTGGACTAATGAATCTGCCAAGCTCCGCCCTGTAGCGGTGCAGGGCTGTTAGGAGCGAATGAGAGCAAAATTTAGCATCTTCGAGTTGAGTTTAATGAGCATTGGGAACAAGTGCCATAAATACAGCCATCTCTGCAGCGGGATCCCTGTCTCTTTGTTGCTTGTGTTGTGTTCGCGATAACTTTTTGTGATTAGTTAAACTGCACTACAAAACCTTGCCGCGGCTGAAGCAATGCGTCCCCGGAGATGGCACCATCAACAAGGACACATTGCTTCAACAGCGGCAGCGGATTGGTTTGCAGCCTTAACCGGGTCACAGAACCTTATTTTGAAGGTTTCCCGACTCGGTCAGCTGTTTTTTAGACATTTGACAAGGAAACAGTGACAGTTCAGATGCAGGCGAAAGTGACAGCCAAAATTGTCAGCTAGGTAAGAGGGGTTTTTTTCTTCACCAAGATGGATGTCATAGCGCTACCCATCGCCATGTTTTTCTCCAAAACATCAGCTTCACCGTGAGCGCCTTCCGCAGACGAGTCTCTGAGTACACCAAAAGCCTACGAGGCACGTGAGAGCCGCCTTCTACGCCAGCCACACAAGCCTCTTTTTCTCTCTCAGAAGCCAATGGTGATGAATGTTAATAACGGTATCAGGGTTTTTAAATTACAGAGTTAAGTAAATACATGCAGTGTTGTAATCTTTGTCTCACACATGTAAAGTATAACTCAACATTAATATGTCCATTTAACAAAACTAAATGCAGCTCTGTTTACCTTTTGTTTCTTTCTCTGTGAAGGTTACAGGCCACATTTCTTCTTTGTCTTTTTTTTTTTTTAATCACAGGTGTCACCAGTCATCGATATGGCAACACACCCAACACTAAATGTTATTGGCCAAAACTAAAGCAACCTTCTGATGCAACCTTTGATGGTGTAAGATGTACTTTATGACATTCAACTGGCATCACACCATACATCCGATCAAGAGTGCATGATTTTCGCCTTGAAATGTGCCAGCTCAGCCACCCAAAGGCATGCATCACCCTGACACTGACCCTGCGCTGTTTTACTTTAATGAATTGCCTGCTCAGATGTAAGCAGCGCCTTCTGGGCTCTACAGTGCCGTTATTGTTTCAGAGCTGTGATGGCTCCTCTGCGCTAAACCAGCCACCAAAACACTAATCAACATGTTGTCATAGTAATGAAGGGGGGATGCTGGCACTTGCAAACACGTTTGACATTCTATAGGCTCGGTATAATTACATAGTTTCATTCACGTACAATTTTCCTTAAGATCCCAAAAGCAAAGCCTTCAAAGTGCCTCACTGACGATCATGTCATTTTCATTTTTTTCAGCACTTCTGTGCTTGTGTAAAGTGAAAAGAAAATCCTTCGCTGACTCACTAGTGACATTCTATCAGAATGGCACAAATTCGCACAATTATTTAAAGTCGTGATGGCAACATTATTCACAAGCGTTGCAGTTTTGTTTATCACTTTGAGGAAACTTAACCCATGATATCAAGCTCATTGTATTGCATGTCGCAAGTTTTATCCTGGCCATTTCTCAAAAAGGTTTGACTTGTGAGGTGCTAGAAAACACATACAAAGTACGATCCAATTCTCAGACAATGTTGCATCTAAAACATACGAAACATAAGCATATTTTATTGGGCATCTGTGATCATCTGGCCACTCCCTCTCTGTTCAATGAGTGTGATACCTTCCCTGTATCTGTGCGAGCACCTGCAAAGTGCCTTAAAAAGACAATGAAAATAAATGGCGCATGCTTAGCTGAGATCATCCACTGGGGACTCGGAGGCAGATTGATTCCTACGCTCCTACGTCTTATGGATCGGCATCAAGTAGGCAGCAGGTACCCCGCTTCCCAACCCCCACTCATTTCCCACTAAATACTGGAGCTGCTACAATTAATGTGCTGGAAGAGTGGGCAAATAATACTGTTATGTACTTTGTTATGTAGACAACAATCACAGCAGTTTTATGCCTGTATCGACAGATAGATAGATAGTACAATGAAGTCTTGTGCTAAGGTTATGTTGTGCAGGAATGTTAGAGTGAGAAAACAAACAATGGCACAGGAGAGTGGGACAATGAGAAACACAAGAGCTCATATGGTGGAAAAATTCACACTATGTAAAATTTAGGTTAAAATAGTAAGAGTAAGACTTTTTGGAAAAACAAATTTAAAAATCCACAATCCTCTTCTTCCAATATCCCCGTGCATTTTAAACATAATGCCTTAAAAATTGTGGTCACTCATTGGAAGCCTTTGTTTGCATTCCACTTCATGACGTCATTGGTGATTTCTGATCTTTAGTTTTCGGGTTTAATTTTGCGCTTTCACTTGATTTTATGCATTGTCCCTATACTACAGTGTACACAGTATTGTGCATTTTTTGTGTTTTATCACTTCTAGTAATTAAGGCAACTGTAGTTGTAGTTTCACTTCGTGTGACTTCCCCAAACAGTTGCGAGACAATATCTGCCAAGAACACGACAATATTTTTTGGCGTCTAAAACTTCTGCAAGGCGGTGGGGAAAAGATATCAAAAGGTTACTTACTCCAGAGTCAAAGAAGGAATCTTGAGTTTATCCCTTCTGGACTTCATATTTGCCGGACACGCCAAAAGAGGCGGCTCCTCTCTCAGGGCAGTGCGGCACGACTCGCGCTCTCTGCCGGCCTCAAGTTCCAAACACTCATCGCTACACTCTCCGCCGGTCTAAATATAGCAATTTAGACAAAAGCGTGTCGTTTGGCAGCCAGTTTCCACCTAAAATACAGTTCAAGCTCAAAAGGGATTCCTCTCGCGCGCGCGTGTTTAGGGAGCAACCGAGAGCGATTAGTATGGAGCAGCTCAACCAGCAGAAAGCGAGAGAGACGGGTCACCGTTCACCTCCATGTGACTGGTGGGAGGGCAGCAGAGGGAAGGAGGAAGCTTCGCAGTCTATTGGCGGAGACAAAATCAATTTGGGCGGTGGGTGTCAGTCAGAAGTGGGAACGAAGCCCTTGGACGAAATGATGTAATTCGCAGCTGGGCTGGCTGTGGTTTCCGCAAACGGTCAGTGGTCTTCCACACTTGCAGTAAATGACCTGAGCGACAATCAAAAGGATGTCACAATGCAGAACATTTTTACAACACAACACAACCGCCGTGAACCACGAAGCGTGCTAAATACATCACGATTTTTAACAGATGCTAACACTTTTATTTTGTTGTGTGACCAAAGTCTCAATCACTCAAGTCAAATCAAATTCCCATATGATGCGAATGCCCGATTAATCCACTCCCACTCCAGCCCCTCAAATACACCAGCCAAAATTCTAACGACTTAATAGAAAAATGGCACCGTTGGAGCGTATAAAAACAAAAACACAAAACACGTGAATGTAAAGAATTAAAGATTTTTTGCAAGTCAGTTCCACTTCAAGAAAAAAAAAGTGTGTTTTTGTTAAAACTGTCAATAGCTAACAATAGTACATTATTAAATGTGAGTGGAGTGGGAGGGGCAGCCCTCTTTGGTGCCATTTAATCCCTGGAATTTAATTTTCTTTTAAGGAACCACCACACTCGAGGAAAAACAACAGACTGAGAGCATGACTGATGAAATGTTAAGGGCCGGGTTTTCACGATGTCATGCATTCCGATTAGTGAAAAATTAAAATGCGGCACATAAACACCTCACTCAGAATAAAAAAGACGGGTGTTACGTATATTCCTTTTGCCAATCCGAACAAGCGTCATGTAAACATTTCACTCGCAATGGGCTAGCCAAGCTGTGTCTGCTCCGCGTAAATGTTTACTACATTGTCGTATAAGCTCTTAAAACGGACGCAACTACAAGAGCTTTTCTTAAAGTACTTAACTTGTTTTTATCAAAATGTTGCTTTAATACAAGTGTTAAAACAATAACAACTACTGTGCTAAATAGACGAATAAATTCCATCTTGACAAATCACGTGATGTTTATGATGACGTGATCTCGATCTCCACGTGTCACATGGCTGCAACACGGCTGACATGTGAAGTTTACTACCACTATCTAGCGGTGGAGTGTCTGAAGCTCACTCAAAAGTCAAAATTTTGCTGCCAACTACAACCACTGGCAAAAATTATGAAATCACCATCTTGTCCCGGAGGATGTTCATTCAGTTGAATCCTGATCATTTGAATTAGCTGTTTTGGTGACTGTTTTTTTTTTCACAACCATAAAAAATGATTTCATGACTCAATGGAAAAACCAAATAAGCTAAGAGGTACCCTAGGTCAGGGGTGTCAAACTAATTTTTGTTTTGCGCCACATCGCAGTTTTGGTTTCCTTCAGAGGGCCAGAATGAGTGTGAACCCAAATAAATGTATGATTGCCTCATATTATACATACCCCAACAAATTGATGAATAATTATTTTTTAAATCACAGGCCAGTCAGAACTCTTTGTTCAAATATTGCATTTATTTTAACATTTTAAATGGGGGTGTGGTAATGAAAAATGCTGTCAATATCTGAACATTTTTGAAAGTAAAGACAATTTGCAATTTTGGTATTTTAGCAAGAAACATGAAGTCAATGCCCATATGCTTTCGCGTGCGCTCCATAAAATGATGTGGCAGGCCGGATCTGGCCCCTGAGCCATGACTTTTCCACCTGTACCTTTGTTTATTATTTTTCTTTTCCCACTGCCACTCTTTTTTTTTTTCTTCTTTGTATTCACCAACAGTCTGCGTGGAACATACTGCCTCTCAGAGGTCCATTCTGGAACCATGCCAGATATCTGGTTTTGGGACGAAGCTTTTGATCGTCTGGACCCACACAAAGGAAATTCCCAAAACAACACTATTGTTGACTGAGACAGGTTTATACACATAAATGATTGATTGTTCTTAAGTACATTTAAATTAATATTGGAAAGCGAGAAAATCTGTGCTGCCTTCTGGATCGAATGTGTCACTTCACCCTGCGCACCCACTGCTACTTTTCCGCACATAAAAGGAGTACTTTTCATGCAATTAAATAACATTTCCATACCAGAATTCCTTACAGCTTAGTGTTTGTTCTTGTGCTGATGCGTAAATGTCAGCTGTCTGTGTTTCTTTCAAGTGTGATATATTTACAGTACAGAACTTGATCTCGATGGGGATAGTGGGATGAGAATGTCTCCAACGGCAACCGGTGGCAGAGATGACTGCAGTGTCTCGGTGGTTGCTAGGGAGCTGGTGATGGTTTGCCTGGTTGTTAGGTCATGTGCCGGAGTGAAAACACATTTCACACTCTCTGACACTCACAGTCACTCGCGTTACTTCGAGCCTCGCTTTGTTGGTTTGGCACTCAATGTGCTTGTCTCATTTAATGCAGGAAGCCCATTTGTTTTATTCTTACTTCACTACCCCAACACATACCAAAATGTGACTAGTGGACATTAAGTGTAGTGTAATATTTAATCCTTTGTGTATTTTGACTGAAGACCTTATAGGAATTGTTTTAAACTGTAGAAAATGTGCATGTTTCTGACAAGCTCACTTAAATAACACACTCACTCACCAAATAACATTGACACATAAACATAATTTGCTGTGTTTCTGATAATGTAGTCACATTTTGGGACCGTGTTGCATTTTTACATTCGCTGCTTGTTGTCATGCTGTGTTCAAGGATTAATCAGGAAAAAGGATTCCCTTGTTCCATTAACGGTAAAGCAGTGAGAGAGGAGACGGTGTCCCCAGCACGCTACTCGTATTATTGTGAGCTCTCTCATTACAAATGAGATTAATGTCGGGAGCCTAAAGCGCTCTCGGTTTGGTGAAATCTCCTGAAACACAGCTGACGAAAAGAGTTTTAGAAGTATTAAGTCCTAAGTATAAAATAGAAAAATATCCCACCCAGTGTATGTTGCTCAGTGAGTGGTGGTGAAGGGGTTCCCATTCCCACGAGGTAATTGTTTTGTCAGAAGAGCTCTTAATAAGAGTCTGTTTCAGTTACCAAGGCAACTAGGGCTTTCCTGTTCCTCTCATCACCCTGCACGGCAAGCCCATCTTTGCGGTATGACACGACGCTCAGCAATTTCAGCACTTGTTCCTTAATGTCATATTATGACTCACGTACTTCGATCAATCTGTCAATCAGAGAACTAGACTGTCTGCAACATCATTTGGTCGTTTAACAGTCAGGAACATAAATATTGGGACATTGACACAATTTACACCACAATGGGTTTAAAATGAAACAAAACAGTTATGTTTTAATTGCAGACTTTCAGCTTTAATATGATGATATTGACAGTACATTTGAATGATTTGAACGGTGGAGAAATGACAACAGTTTGTATACGTGCCACCCAATTTTCAAGGGACTGAAAGTAATGAGACAAATTAACAATCATAAATCAAATGTTCACTTTTTAATACTAGGCTGCAAATCAGTCAGTGTCAGCCTGAACTTTGGAACACATCACCAGGGGCTGGATTCCATCCCTTGTGATGCTCGGCCAGGTCTCTACTGCAACTGTCTTCAATCTCTCCTTCTTCTTGGGATATTTCCCTTTCACTTTTATCTTCAGCAAGTAAAATGGATGTTCAGTTGGTTTTAGGTCAGGTTAATGACTTGTCCATTGCAATGCATTCTATTTCTTTGTCTTCAAGAACAAAACTCTTGGTTGCTTTTTCAGAATACTTTGGGTGGGTACCTGCGTGGGTTTTCGCCGGGTACTCTGGTTTCCTCCCACATTCCAAAAACATACATGGCAGGCTGATTGAACACTCGAAATTGTCCCTAGGTGTGAGTGTTAGGTGGCGTGCATGGTTGTTTGTCTCTGTGTGCCCTGCGATTGGCTGGCAACCAGTTCGGGGTGTCCCCTGCCTACTGCCCAAAGACAGCTGGGATAGGCTCCAGCACCCCCCGCGACCCTTGTGAGGGCAAAGCGGTTTGGAAAATGGATGGATGGTTAAAAAAGCTAACCGCTCTCCATGAATGCTTGGTAGCACAGAGGAACCAGCTGCTAACATCGGGGATCCACACAAAACAGGTAAACCAAGGTCAGATAGTCCTCATCATGAAGGACTCCCAGAAGGGAACAACTCCATCAAACTGCCTCAGCACCACATGGAAGGTCCGATCGGAAACCATAGCAACCAAAATGATGGATGTATGGGAAAGGATCAATACATGAGCAGAGCACAGAAAGGCATTGGCAACCAGCTCTAAGGGCCGCCACAGTCAAATACTTAAGAAGGATGAGGCAGATCCCCAAAAGTCAGCTGAATGGTTAGTGTTGTTTTTGGTGACCTGTTTCACTTTTAGTTTTAGTCTAGTCTTTGTGTCAGGCCATCTTTTTTTTTTTTTGTATTTGTTTTGTTTGAATTGCTTGTAGCCATGTTTATTGTATTCTTTTTACCCAAGTCAAATTTTAAGTTGACTAAAAGTCTGAGCATGTTAGATATATTTTACTCAGTATAATACATTTGAGTTGAGTTGAGGATTGTCCATGACTATTTTAGTCTAGTTTTAATTGGCAGAAAGTGATGACGTTTTAGTCTAGGTTTAGGTTGAGTCTAGTCTAGAAAATTGTATTTTAGTCTCTTTTCAGTAATATGCTGTTCTATTTAGAAGGAGCGAGAGAGAAAGAGAGAGAGAGAGAGAGAGAGAGAGAGAGAGAGAGAGAGTTATAAGAACAAAAGCAGGTCTCTCCATCCTTAAT
>CAAKHF010015126.1:49735-66301 GCA_901007745.1 Hippocampus kuda
TAATTGGCAGAAAGTGATGACGTTTTAGTCTAGGTTTAGGTTGAGTCTAGTCTAGAAAATTGTATTTTAGTCTCTTTTCAGTAATATGCTGTTCTATTTAGAAGGAGCGAGAGAGAAAGAGAGAGAGAGAGAGAGAGAGAGAGATTTTTAAACAGGAAATTTGGTCAAACGCATGGTCGCTTGGACTAATACTGTGTTTGTACCTACATTCCCATCATTTTTTTATACTTGCAATTGAACTTTACACACATTTAATCTTCTAGCGACATGGCTTTATATCATGGCAGTGACGTGTAACGTATATTTCGCATTGTTAAAGACAAACAATGAGCAAAATGAAGATCAGTTTAACAAATGACAAACAACATCAGGGAGTTCGAAGGCGCCTCACTTCTATGAACTCCAAAGCCACAGATAAACAAGCTCCGTTCCCTTGCATGATTCGATTAAGGCCACAGGGGGGCACAATGGGACCAAGACGAGAACACTGAACTGTTTTTATACATAACGCAGTTCCTGTTGCCATCTCAAACATAATCAAAACAAATATGGGTACGCAAGCTGATTTACTGACAAAAGAAAAAAATACTGGTGCTAGATGATGAACAGGCTCTAGAGCAGAGGTCTCAAATTACATTTATTATTATTATAATTTTAAATGAAATTAATATTATTATGTATAATATACAGTATATTATTATAGGCGGCCCCGTAGTCCAGTGGTTAGTGCGCCGACTTCACAGTGCAGAGGTACCGGGTTCAATTCCAGCTCCGGCCTCCCTGTGTGGAGTTTGCATGTTCTCCCCGGGCCTGCGTGGGTTTTCTCCGGGTACTCCGGTTCCCTCCCACATTCCAAAAACATGCATGGCAGGCTGATTGATCACACTAAATTGTCCTTAGGTGTGAGTGTGGGTGTGCATGGTTGTTTGTCTCTGTGTGCCCTGCGATTGGCTGGCCATCAATTCGAGGTGTCCTCCGCCTACTGCCCGAAGACAGCTGGGATAGGCTCCAGCACCCCCCGCAATCCTAGTGAGGATAAAGCGGTTCGGAAGATGAATGAATGAATATATTATTATACTGTATATCTTATAATATATATTAGGGAGATATATATAGTTACTGTAGCTAGCTAGATACCATTCTAATAAACAAGGCTAAATAGGTCTCTATAGAATCTACAATAATGCCTGTGTTTGCATTTTTAAATCATAATTTCTAATTTCATTTCTTTTCATGTGATTAACATCACCCCGTTCCTTTACCATTCTGTGGTGACATTACAAAAAAAAAAGGCTACTAGAAAAGGTAAGCGCACTCATAAAGTTCTGATGTCAAAAACTTCTTGCTGAGCTGATATCTCATAGTCCAAATAATAAGCATTCACTGAATATATGGTAGGCACGTAAGTTGTTATCTTTCCGCGGATGACAGGAGGTGCTTGCACCGCACAAATATGCATTGAAGTTCAACATTCTCTTGACATTTGACTCTTCCTGTCAGGCTTATCTAGCCATTTACACCCAAAAGACAGCAGGTTGGTATTACCAGCCTTCAATATAAGGTGATAGTCAAGGAGATGGTGCCAAAACCTCTTTGGTTAGTTTTTATGACAACAATGCAATTGATCATCAATGGTAAGTCTTTTTTGATTATAATAAAGTGTTATGTTCAAACACTCTATTTTTACTTCATTTTTTCACACTTTTCAAATGGATCACAGTAAAAATGCATATCCTCAGATTGATTATTTTTTGAATGCCAGCTTGCCAAAACATGTGGTACTGAGGAGTGCTTGTTATATTTTTGAATTAAATAGTGTTAAATACTGTAACTATAATGAATGGTTTATCCATGTCATTAATTACAGAAAAAAATAAAATTCAAATAAATATGGTTATACTTTGAATTGTGTGGATGCACAAATAGCATGCAGCACTTTTTAAAAAAAATAATAAATTACGGTTTCATCAACACTTTATCATAAATCACTCAGATTTGAAAGAGGAGATGTGAGTGGCTGACGACCACTCCAGGGTGCAGTCTGCTTTTCACCCAAAGGCTTGTGGGATAGGTTCTGGCTCCACGTCACCCTGAACAGGATCCGTGGTATAGAAAATGGATGCTGGGCTCCAACCTTCTTGTGTGTGTAGTTTGTACGCTCTCCCCATTGCCCGTGTGGGTTTTCTCCAGGTATTCCTCCCACATTCCAGAACTGCGCACGTGAGATTCACTTATGAATTAACTGTTTGATACTGCCAGCAAAGTCGCCTCTATCCTACTCTTGGTTTTACAGTTGAAGTCATTTTGCATTAACTATGCTTCTGTTGCACTCAACTGCTTTGATTTCGAGATTTCATGTTCCTTCATTTAATTTCTAGTCCAATTGATGAATGATAAGTACACTATTTCATGTTGTGTTTTTACACAAAAATAATTGATTTCACCGTCATTTCTTTAGTTACAGAGTAAAGGTTACCTATGAGTCCTAAAAATATTCGCTTTTTTGTAAACAATTTCAATAAACCATCTTGTAGTAGAGGAGAAACTTGGAAAATTCAAGATTAGTTTCAGAAGTTTGCATTTATTTAAAAGAGGAAATATTAATACTGTATGCAGATATGGTATGAACTTTTCTCCTATCATTGCAAACTCCAGAATATTGTACCATCAACCATCCATCCATTTTCTATCGTGCTTATCCTCATTAGGGATGCAAATGAGCCTATCCCACTTTGGGCAACAATCAGGGAATACGTGTGACTCATCAGCAGTCAGGCACGGGGCACATATACAGAAACTAGCATACACATACTATATGGAGGTTTCCATTATCTATTATTAATTGTACAATCTTAACCATAACAATCCAAACATATCAAGACATCGTGTTGATGTCTCGGCATAAGGCAGGTCAGCTTTATATAACTATGGCACATTTCATACACAAGGTAACTCAATTTGCTTCAAACAATTACATACACAACATTTTAAAGCATTTACAAAACAACAGAAAGAAAGACATTTGGAAGCAAAGTAAAGAAAACATACCTTATTTAAATTACTTATGGGGAGGTGGGGTCAAAAAAATATATAATTTTTGTTCAACAGCTGGAATCCACATTTTGTGTATTCTGTCTCATGCGCAGGCTGCATCCGAGCACAGGTCACAGTGATCCGAGGCCACGACGTCACCCTTCAGTTCACATTTAACATCAACATCACTAACAGCAACCATTATGCAGTTTACGTTGAGGGTGACAAAAAGAAGGCAGAGCACTGTCCTTGGAAAGGTTGCTCAAGAGAACGTGGTTTTGACATTTACTCTGAAAAGTCTTCGGTATTTTACCAAATTACAAACCTCACACAAAGTCACAGCGGAACATACAGGGCCATACTGTTCCCACAAAGTGGACCAACGAAAGAAAGTAATAAAGTTCACCTGATCGTTCAAGAGGAGAAGAGCAACCACACCGGTAAGCCTTTACACCCAGAGCATGATATGTTTCATAAAATGAGGGAATATCATTTTCCTTTTTCCATGCAAAAAGTCATTTTCTACGTACCTGCTTCAGAACTATCCAACCAAGTAGAGTACAGTAGGCATTTAAAAAAAGAGAGAAAATTTATTCCACATCAGTTTCACCATTTCCTTTCCAACTCCCACAGTTTTACGTGCACAGGAGAACAGAAATACAACCAAATATCCACCAAGCTTTTTTTCCAGTGTAACCAACACTTCACTTGTGGTTTTACCTGTCATCTCATTCGCTGCAACATTGCTCTGGTTCTTCTGCTGTTGTGTCCGAGCTAGAGGTATGGACTTGATTCACTTCATTTCTTCAACCAATTTTATTGTTAGTTTTCAAATGGAAAAGACTACAATGGGGTGAGTGAATTTTGTGGCTTCAGTTCCGATCAAGGGATGTTGTGAATATGAAGGCGAATGCAAATGGTTGTATATTTACAGTATATGTGAATAGGTCGAATGATTTTTTTTTTTGAGTGAAGTTAGCAGGAATGGGGTCCAGCTCATCACAACGCTAAACAATATACAGTGATTGGTCGAAAACAAAAAGATGACTGCCAAGAACTTTAACCTTTTGATGCCTAAACATACGTCATTGCAAATGCCATATCACACCCAAGAATGCCGCCCGTCCCCCCAGATAACAGAATAAAAAAAAGTGGCCAGGGGGCTCGAAGCAGCCACTTATTTTATTTATGGTCTGCACATGTAACATTATTTTCAGTAAGGCTGTGTCAAAATAATCAATCACACCATTGTTTTTTGTGCTTTTAAAGTCCTAGTGCTAACAACATTAATATTTTGCAACACAAAAATAGCTACCAGGATCAAATAAGATAAAAATAATACCGTATTGGCCTGAATATAAGACGGCCCTGATTATAAGACCCCCCGCCTTTTCAAGACTCAAGTTTGAAAAAAGACCTTTTGAACACCAAATTAATTTTTATACAGAAAATAATTACAGTACATCTGAAACAAATGATTATAACAATATATTTGAGAGAAAAAGCATGTTGTTTTGCCTCATTCAAATCTTAATATCTGAAAATTTAAATATGTAAACGAAAGTGCAATCACGTTCGTAAATGAATGGCTTCTGGTTTTTGAAATGTAAATTACTGTATATCATAACTTCTCCTCAGCTGCCGGTTAACCTGGCCGATCTTCGACCCACTTTTCTCCAGATTGTCGCTACGTTTCTCCATGTTCTGTTATCTCTTCTATTATTTTCTTCTCTTTTCTTTCTTACCACTATTTTTTATTTTTCTTCTTCGTGCTACCGCTATTTTTATTTTTATTCTTCGTGACAGGGTTTCGCTTTGGCCTGGGGAGTCAAATTCAGCATTTGCTTCAATGGTATCTGGCGCCATCTAGCGTCGTGAAAGTGTATAATGTCCAAATATAAGACGACCCCCACTATTTCAGTGCAAAAAACAACCGTCTCATATTCGGGCCAATACGGTATTAATAATTATTATTATTGTTACTATTTTTCATGTAAATTTTTGGGGGGGGCACCGCCCCCTATAGCCCACGGGTTTGATGGGCAGTATCGATGTCAAAAAATGATTAAACTGCATGATAAAAGACTCAAAAATGCAAAGCAAAGTATGGGATGAATGATGATCAGTGACTGACATGCTACATTCGTTTGATTCTTTTTAATGAAAGCTTCCGTTTGTGTTCACTCTCGCTGAGAAATCGAAAACCTCGCTTTTTATGCTCACCCATTTTGAATGTGTCTACTATACTTGGCTCTCCATACCGGCTCTGTGACCTGAAAAACAATTTACACTCAGAGTATAAACATGTAAATGGCAAACCACATGTCCTCATTACCAGAGGAATTTAAAACCTCACAAAAAGATGTAAACAATACATTCTTGCCCTCGATCATATCTCGTGCCTTTAGCTCCCCAAGAAGAAGAAATTCATCAACAATTGATCGAATTAACTCCAAAATTACAAAGTAATTAAAAAATCATCTCAAATCACAGAATATCATTGTAACATGCAAATATCATGTAAATATGGACAGTTCAGAAATGATATCAAACCAATTTCATTGGAAGCATTTGTCAGGAGTTTGCGGCAACAATATAATGAAGTTGCATTTCTGTCTATATTTTCCAATAATCAAAAAAATCCCGTGATGGATTATGGTTGCAATTTGGAGGAAGATTTTTTTTTCAAACAGGATAAATTAAAGATATGATTTGTCCCCTCCAAAATATAGAATCTTAAAGAGAAGAATAAAACAAGAATTTTTCACAAACAACAACCATAATTTTGATTTCTGACAGTTACTCTTCAATTTGTAATCAAGGAAGAAGAGATGACCTGCAATGCATCGTAAATATGTTCAATAACAATAAACAAAAAAACAAAATAAATACTTTATGCAGTAGATCATCGTCAGACTGCTTTTAGGCTCTTATATTTTGGTTTTGGTGCAAATTAAAAATAAAAGACACCGAGGCTTAGCTCAATGATAGAAATCATCTTTTCAATAGGAAGTCAACCCCCAAATTTTCTTTATCCATATATCGGTGCATCTCAGTAAATTGGAATATCGTGGAAAGCTTTTTTTTTTCCAGTGGGTCAATTCAAAAAGTATAAATTGTATATTATATAGATTCAGTACATCTCAAGTGAAATATTTCACAATTTTATTTCCGTGTAATTTTGATGACCGCGTAAAGGTGAATAAAAAAAACAAAACTAAAACTCTCTAAAGAAATCAAATTATTATTATTGTAATACTGTATAAGAAACAATCCAAATTTAATCAACAAATTAGTCAGGCAATGGTCATCTGAAAAGTATTTTCCTGTTTATTTAATCTGTATAATAAAAGTTTGACTTTTTGAACCTAAATGATTTTTCTTTTTCTCCATTACACTAATTTATGAAGATGCACCCGTATAATTATTGTCTGCGCATTTATGGTCAACAATTACTTTCGTGATGAAAGTTTACTGATTTGCTCAACTTTTGTTCTATTTCAGCCAATAAAGCCCGAAAAAAACCCTCACCCTCAACACAGGTGAGAACACATTCTGTTGTTGGAAACATTTCAAGCAGATGCTCAAGTTTCACTTTTGTTCTCTTAGGTGGCAAGTGTGGCGACTAATATCATGCCAGAAGCTGATTTAGCCTACAGTGTCCTGGACTTCCCTAAAAGAGAGGCTACGCTGCCGGACAGCAAGCCAAATGATAGCGAATATGTCCATGTTCATATCATGGTTTAAGCACACGTCTATAATCGTAAGCAAAAGTTGGGAAAATGGACTGCACCTAAATACAGTACAGTAAATGTAGATAGATAGTAAACTTAGTATTTGAATAGATAAATGCTTTGCTCTGTTAAAAATCTTTATAAAAGAAGAAATGTGTTCTCTTTAAAGGAAGCTATGATCGTTTGGGATTTTACCTTGTTTAAATTTAGAATCTATACAGCACTGTTTGTACAACGACACTGAAAAAGAAATAGTGGATTGGATTTTATTGTGTGCAACCACCTAACGAAATGAATTTGAGTAAATATAACACACCGGGTTTTTTTTTCAAGTGTACATACAGTCCATGATAAGTCTGAGAAGGCGGGGAGTGTTAACAAAGTTGTACTTTTATTTTCTGTTATGGTGTCCGCATCGTGGTTAGCACGTTTTACCTCACCATCAGACCTTTGCAACATCACTACATGAATTTCATATGTTCTCTCTGCGCGGACGTGAGTCTTCGATAGTTTCCTGCCACATCTCAAGAGCGTTCTTAGGTTATTTGAAGTTGAATAAATGTGAATAGTTGTTTGTCTTTTAAGACCGTGTGATTTACTGGCAACCAAGGGTGGCTCCAGAAAGTTTCACTGAGGGTGACAAATGGTTGGCAGGAAGGTTATAACTTTCCCACGTTATAAAACCACAAAATCTCTCACTCAAATGTGGTTTAAATTACCACTATCTATTTACGTCTTTCGTACAACATATCATCATGCAGGTGAAGATTGGAAAAAAAACCCAGCCTATTTTGACAAATTAAGGAATGGAAAGTACAGCTATGCATTTTAAAATATTTTTAACCGTTTCAGCGACAGCGGTCACGACAGTGGACAGCTCATCATGTTATCATGTTACAGGGTGCATGAAAGAATATGAGAACATTTAAAAAAATAATAATTAAAAAAGTAAGTTGTAGAAGAGGCGGTCCGGTGGTCCAGTGGGGCCAGTGGTTAGTCTGTCAACCTCATAGTGCAGAGGACATGGGTTCGATCCTGGCTCTGGCCTTCTTCTGTGGAGTTTGCATGTTCTCCCTGGGCCTGAGTGGGTTTTCTCCGGGTACTCAGGTTCCAAAAACATTCATGGCAGGCTGATTGAATGCTCTAAATCACAGGTGTCAAAGTCAAGGCCTGGGGGCCAGATCTAGCTCGCCACATTATTTTATGTGGCCTGCAAAAGCAAATCAAGCATGCAAGTTCCATGATGTTTGCAAAAGTCTGAAACAAAATTTCAAATTGTCATATGTAATCCACAATAACAGCAATTATTCTTGACTTCTGATTTTAAAATTAGTGAATCATCAATTTGTTGTGCGCTGTGTATGTAATATGTAATATGTGTAAACATTTATATGGTTTCCTAAATTCATAACGGCCCTCCAAGGGAAACCGTAACGACAATGTGGCCCGCGACAAAAATGAGTTTGACACCCCTGCTCTAAATTGTCTCTAGGTGTGAGTGTGAGCGTGAATGGTTGTTTTCTGTGTGTGCCCTGCGATTGGCTGGCAACCAGTTCAGGGTGTCCCCCGCGTACTGCCCCGCGACCCTTGAGAGGATAAAGCGGATCGGAAAATGGATGCAAGTTGTTGAAGAAAACAAAACAGAAGCTGGGACAACTTTAAGGTTATTTGGTGACTACATTGCAGTTGCAAACTTTCAACCGGCTCTATGTCGCTACTCAATTAGCTATCTTTCCATTTCACATCACAGTCGCGGAGTCAGTGGCTTGGTCAGCCTCGGTGTTGACCAGTGATCACACACGTAAGGATTTAAGATTATAAATAATGAACAGGTTTGACATGTCTGATTGTCAGCCCAAAACGTTTACTTTTGTCAGGGAGGGAGAAAAAAAAACCCTCTTTACTCACCCACAGAGCATCTGACAATCAGGCTCTTGATGACTTTGATAGAAAGTGGGGAATTGGGCTCAAATTGGTCTGATTATTGCTACACTATGTGTACCCAATTTAACCTGTCTTGTTATATCAGGTTTACTCTGACGGAAAAGTAAACAAGTCATGGTGTACTCGTCCCCTCACGAGTCATCTTGGAACTAATACCGTATAACCCACTGTGGGTATGGCAGAGAGGGGATTTTGCAACATGAGGTGAGATCAGAGAGCATTGATCAACTTAACAGACACTGCTCTCTAGTGGTTGTCAAGTACAATCCTGTGATGGAACGCATATCACATGGATGCTTCGCGCCATCCCAAGTGCCAAAGTGACAGCATTGAAAGTCATACGCAAATGAAATACTGCATTATCCTCGAGAACATAGGTACGTAAAGTCACTCACTCATCTATCTTATCGAGCTTCAAACCAACAAGATGTCTTCATTAAAATAACTCCTTTGAATGACTAAAAAGTTTTCTCTCTTGTCCTGACTGATTTACCAACCGACATTGACAGTGACACTAACCAACATTTCCGGTTGTTGAGGAAAGCTTTGAAGGTGAGCAAACAAAAGTTGTTAAAAATACTGAAAAAAAGTGTCCACTTTCTTAGTGAAAGTGTGTCTGCCTGCATGCTTGTGTGGGTGGTGTCACAAACACATATGGAAGTTGCCAGCATAGCACACAAACCGTGCCTTTTTGAGAAGGTATTGGTCTGCTGACACGTGTGGGTTTCGTCTGCACCTCACTAAACCTCACGGACCTGAAACCTGTGACATTTCTGAGAAATACATCTGGGTTATGTGAAAGCAGGTTAAATGGAACAATTCTTTCATACACCCGCAGACACACACACACACACCCGCAGAGACACACACACAAGAAATGCTTCCTGAAGCTAATTGGAACTGATGGAAACTTTGCGCTTGATTTTACTCCTCCAATACATTGCTGCGTTGCATATGTTCACCGTGGGTTCCAGCAAAGGTAAATGAATATGAATGTAAACGCTATTCATTTATTCTTCTGGAAACTTTATGACTGATCCTGAAATAATTTCTGACATGTTTTGGCAAAAACGGTCAGAATGCGAGGCTCCGTCAAGTCCTCAGTGCTTCAGAAGAAACAACGAGTCAACTGTTTACGACTGTGAATGGAGCATGAAAACAACACAGAGAAATGTGACATTTGACCTCCACTTCGGGTAAGAACTTAGCTAAGTCATTTATGAGTAAATGTTGACGTTAGGGATGAGCATTTGACTAAAATGAAAACAATTGAAAAATAATATGCTATCAATCATTCAAATGGTATTTGTTGAATTTTTTTTAGAGGGATAGCAGGAGCTCTGAATGTTATGATTGCTGTCAGTGTAGTTTGGAACTGCATCCTGTATAATACTGCTTGGAGGCACCATGAGTGTACTGTACTGTGGTACTTTGACATACAAGTTTATTTTGCACCGTGACAGAGTTCATAACTGCATTTTCCCATTTATCAAGTTTTCCCCCTGACTGAAATGAATTGACAAGTCATTAATCTGTTCCGACCCCAACAAAACAATTTGTTGCCACATGTATAATGAAAACTAGGACTACTGCATTGTAAAATGTGAATGTAAAAAACGTTTTTAAAAAAAGAATCGAAAGAAAGGATCTGATTTTCATGTAATTTAACAAAGTGTGCGTACACACACTGCCATATTTGTGAGGGCCTTCAAAAGGGCGTGGCCAAGTGAATGACTGAATTTTGACTCCAGCTTGCGGTGGCGATTTCCCATGCGTTTATTAATTCAACATGAGGGTCTTTGCCATTCTCCTTGGAGTGTTTTAATTTTTGATTTGTGTGTTTCACTATTTGTTCCATTTGATAAACAGCTAAAAGTGCATCACCGACTTTTTTTTTTTCCACTTGAGTGGCGACTTATCTTCTGTAAAATTGCACAAGTTGGGGCACTCGTACAGGTATTACTGTATGTTCAATGCAGAATCAAGCACCTATGCTGGTTGTAGCCAAGATGTACATGCCATTTTGCCAGAAATGATGATTTGCTGGAAAATTGACTTTTGAATTGCTTGCATATAAATAGTTTTGTCTAAATTGTCTCTCCGCCCTACATGTGAGAAATGGCCACATAAATAGTTTGTCATCAGCACCTTTCTGGACATGAGAACTTCTAATCCACTGTTGCGAGGCTAATTTAGATACAGTAATGACTAATTAAGAGTTTCTGTAGTCTAGGATGGGTAAAGATCCAGAGCTACTTTCAAATGGCAGCCTATACTGTGTGAAACTATTGAGTTGGACACACAGATTAATGTTAGCTTCTGCTAAGCAGCATGGCTCGATGAAATTGTCAACCCAGTAGGAGTTTTTTTAATCGTTGTTGTGTGGTCATCCATGTCCTCCTATCCCAAGAACATGAGTGGTTTTCTTGTCTGTATACTTGAATTTATAGTGACATAATATTTGGGAGCATTCAAGACACCCACACTCAGATCAATGAAGAAGACTTCATCAAATATCGACGTATTGACATTTGGGTGGAAGCATACAAAGGAGGCTCTGTATGCAAGTCAACCAAAACCTCTGTTGTCCTCAATGAAACAGGTGAGAAGAGTCTATTTCAGGTTGGTATGAAATCCAATACAGTATTTGGGGGTAGACAAAACTTGGGATGGGTACGACAATACTTTATGGCATCCTGGGGGTTCCATTCACTGGAGTGTGTTTTAAAAAATGTCACCGGACTGAGAAGAAAGCAAAATACAAACGCATGCCAAAAACAAATCTGTACTGTATTTGCAACAACAACAACAACAACAACAACAAAAAAAAATGTCGCAGTGAAGCCATGTTGCCTTGATTACAATTCTCTTAGCAAACAACTGAATTTTGCTCCTCATCAACAGTTAAATTTGAAGCACCACAAGACATTTCAGTAGCCTGGTTTCAAAACCAGCTCAACGTGACCTGGAAAGCTGCAGAGAAATACCCGGCCTTCGCTGAGGTCTGGTTTCGAATAGATGAAACCAAACCATGGGAAAAGGTTCTTGTTTTTGTCAAATCCTGTATGTCCAATTTACATGTTTTCTAATTGTAATACCCATTTTATTATTTTTTTCCTGCACAGAGACTGAACACCACAGACTTCAGTCACAGTCAGATGGCATGTGAGTATTCCTTGTGTAGTTTCTTCTATATTTTGGATAGTGAATCATTTCTTTTTCCTTTCTTGTACAAAAACAATATTATTTGTCATTTCGCAAAAATATCGACAAGATTTGTCATCACAAGTTTGGGAAGGTATACCTGCAAGATCAGTACAATAGCTTTATCTTTAGTCCCTCCCCAGGGATTCATTTTTGGTAGTTTGTCGGATGAATGAGGACTGACAAGAAATGACTATTAGCGGTGACTAGAGATACTCAAACAAAGATAAAGTTGATTTCTCCATGGCTTTATTGTATTCCCTCAAAAGACCAGTTAGCTGTTGAGAACCTGCAGAAGCATACATCCTACCAGGTTAAGCTCAGACATCGGACCAAAGTGACTCGCAACCCGCTGTGGAGTGAATGGTCTCCACTCGTGATTGTTCCTGCAGGTGACATCACTGTATCTCTTTATACCGTCGATAGTTTAGCTGAGTGTGGTTCACTAAATCAGACATTGAAGCATGATTTTGTCCACTTCAAAGAGGCACAGGCAGCTCAACGTCATTTGGTTTTCCACTGCAGCGCTTGAAGATAAGCTGGAGGTTAATGTGACGTTGGAACACTTAAAAGGTACACGGAAGGTTACGCTCATGTGGAAGGTAAGCCAAACTTTTGATGAACACAAAAACTGACTAAGACACCTGTACCAGTGGATATGGGCTGGAGTCATATGTGGCCAATGTCCTCCCCCCCAAAAAATCTTCTAAATACACTGTTTTCCAAAATATTATGTTTGTTCTGAAGGAATTAATTTAAACCACCAAATATTCAAAGTTTTGAATTACTAATCTGTCTGCTGGAGTGACTGAACCATGCGAGGAATGACAACACTTGACATTTCGAGATAATTATTTTACTGTTAAATCATTTGCATTCTAAGACTCAAAAGAGCAAACAGGTTTTTTCAGATAAAGTCATATCAAGGACCATCTCTGTGAGGCTAAAGTGTCATAAGAGAGCAACCGGCATACCTTGTCCGGTACGAGTGGAGCAGCCCACAGCCATAGCAAACCTGCCAAAAACTGGCTAAACCCGCTTAGAACTGACCAAAGCGGCATGTACTGATAATAACAGTCATCCAGAAATCATGTGAAGTAGATTGAGCGGCAGGATTTCATTGGGAACTTGTATTTGGCTGCAAATGAGTCCAGTAAATCCACACTGTCCGTGTAATTGTAGCAACAAACAATGTAGGGCCTCTCCACATCAATAGTTTTTCTGGTGACTTTGTCCCAGCGCTGAATTTTCTGCACAAGGTCTGGTCTGGCAAAGGATGACACAAACGACCCCCCAGCATTCAGATCCTGTTTTTCTGTTTCTTAATTAGGTAAACACTCAAGAAAAATAGTCAAGGATCAGCTCGCCATAAACTCAGAAAACAACTACAAATATACAAAGTGTTTCAAATACTACAGGGAGTTTAAAATACCACAAACGCATGTTTGATATTCATGAATAAATTATGGTATAAGCTTGGCAACCTTAAACAAGAAAAGCACATTTTGAACATAGCTACACTGAATCATCAAATATTTGGACTTTATGCTACGTTTATTTAAATATACAGTATAAGCATGTAAAAAGTGCAGAGGCCTGAGGGCACAGGTGTCAAAGTCAAGGCCCTGGGGCCAGATCTGGCCCGCCGCATCATTTTATGTGGCTCGTGAAAGCAAATAAAGCATGTCAAGTTCCATGATGCTTGCTAAAGTCTGAACCAAATTTTCAAATTGTCATATGTAATCCACAATCATAGTCATTATTCTTGATTTCTGATTTTAAAACTTATTATTCACGAATTTGTGTTGTGCACTGTGTAGGTAATATGTAGAGTTGATTGAACATTTATATGGTTTCCCAAAATTCATAATGGCCCTCCAAGGCAAACCGTAACTACAATATGGCCCACGACAAAAATGAGTTTGACACTCCTGCCTTTGGGAATGTGTACAAGCTATTTTGGCTACCACTAAGTCCCAATGTTGCAGCCATGCAACATAGACACAAAAAGCTCTCATTCAAATTTGATGAATGTTTTCCAAAATGTCTAAACGTCAACATGTTCTGGACATTACAGTCAAACAAATATTGTCAAGAAATTTTACTCACTTGAATCTTGAACAACCCAGTTGTTTAAAACAAGGAGATGAACACCTCTGGAGAATTGCTGACAGTATGACTTTTACGGCCAGATGACCTACTAACGAATTTACTAACGCTTCTTCCAACCGACAGCATTGTGAGGACAAACGGCGGGACCCATTCACCTGTGTGAATGTGGTTTGGAGAAAAAAAAAAACATTTGTGATGTTGTAATCTTACAAGTTGGATCTTACAAGGTAAGTGTAACTGAGCTGCACTCTGTTTCTAGCCAGTTCATCATGCAACAGCAGTAACCGGAGTGACATACATCCTGAGGGACACGCAATCTTCCGGAGGATGCCCGTGTAAGAAGAAGACAACCCATCTCACCAACAGGACTGAATATACAGGCTATATTTCCTACTCTCCGGTCAACTTCTCCGTGATTGCCACAAACAAAGCAGGTTCCTCTCCCACAGCCATCATACATGTACCAGCAGAACCTGCTTCCAATTTAAAAGGTACTATTTACAAAGTCGGCTTGGAATTGAGCACCGCATATACTGTATACTGTAGGGACAAATGTGTTGGGACGTAGCAAATATATCTACAGGAAGTGAAAATCAAGACAATTTTGTAATTCATCCAGAAGAACATGTATGTTCTGAAAGATGTCCGAGCTCACCATCTCTGTTCTAGTTCATCCCAGAGGTCTTTGGGTGAAGGTTGAGGTCAAGGTTCTGTGACTTTTCCCATCATGCACTGGGACACTGTTGGGAATCTACCTGTATAGTGGCTCTTTGCAATTTTGCACACCCATATGGACCAGCATTACTGCAATAATCATTGTAGCTCCAGCTCTGTACTTGAACCATTGTCACCGATCTCTATTCCACAGCACCAGACACTTTAAAGCGCTCAAGGACTTCTGTACAATTGCACACTTAAACTTGCTCTACAAATACTGCTACTGGTCACTTTAAAATGGTGCAATGATTATCTGCACCAACTGCACGATTGTTACAGTATAGTACAGTATTGTATTCTACCACTGATCACGTTAGCCCCGCTTGATACTTTGCACATTGTCTCACATTAGGTGGTACTCCCGCACAACGGTATCCTTACATTACGGAATGTCATTCCATACTTAGTTGTCATGTCCTTGTTTATCGTAATTGCTTGTTATTGGTGATACGAGGGTAGCCTGTTGTTGCAGCTCCGAAGCAGAGCTGTCGTGTTGGTTTTTAAAATACGCACTTTATTAATTCGTGAAACATCCAAGAGAATACAGACACGTCTCTGTTGGACTACGTGCCTTTTTTTAACTCCCGTACAACTCGTGAGACGTTTAAGGGCCGCCTCTGAAAAACCGTAAATTAATGATTACTCCACTGACACTCAGAAAAGCGATAATAATGCAACAAAACAGAAAGTCAAGTGAACAACATAAACAGTCTCCTACACTGTGCTACCTTACCAGAGACAAATTCCTTGTGTGTTCTGTATACGTGGCCAATAAATATGATTCTGATTCTGAATATGTGCAGAAGGGGCATTAGCCCAACTCTGATTAATTAACTAATTAATTCAGAGGTGTGTTCCAATACTTTTGTCCATAGTAGACAGTATGCAGAAAAGAGTCTAAATGATGTTGTTCCTATTTTTCAGCTTGTAATAAAACATTAGTGGATGAAAAACTGAACAAGACCAACTGCCTCGAATGGTACAGGCTTCGAGATGGAGACTTGAGGCTCGTGGCAAGGAAGACTAAAAGAGACATGAACGCCTTTAGAAAAAGTAAGCTGTGGTTAAAAGACACAACACTGTGTTTCACACAGGGCTAAAAACCAAAAAAAGACATACATAGTTCCTATATGTCAACCTTTTTTGCCCCACGGACCGGTTTATGTCAGACAATATTTTCAAGGACCGGCATTTAAAATGTAGCGGATTAATACAACAAAATAATATGGTATGAGCTGCATGAAAACTGTGGTGTTTTCGAAATATAAGAATAAACATAAGGAGCGTCTAATCTGGCCGCAACACTGATCGCTATGGTAATATTTAATGCCTTCAAAATACGATACAACGCAAATTCAAAGTGCATGAAAATGACGACTCACCACAGCCCCGAGCTTGATTTGCGATTCTGCAACTAGACGGTCCATCTCGGGGTAATAGGAGACAATGACACCTCAAGTGTGTGGTTTATGTCCAGTCTACTTCGTAATTTTGTTTTAGTCGCCGTTGCTGCAGAAACCCCCCACCTCACACAGGTAGGATATCGGAAATAGCAACAGTGCTATGGTGGCGATCTCAGAGTATTCAGCCATAACTTTAATCCAGTTGTCTCGAACGTACTTTTAAGGCCGCCGTCATTTGCGATCGCCAGCAGTTTTTTAACTCATTTTACGACCTCAACGTTTTGTTTTTAGCGTAATCGGTCACGTGACGGAGAAGCGTGGCTTGACGTCAGTCAAGCGTGACACAGACGGATGTAACGGAGAATCCGGTAATTTTTCAAAATAAAACATATTTCGTATTCCGAAATAAATAAAACGGA